>OOFC01019662.1:19374-34190 GCA_900323345.1 Pseudochromis fuscus
TTTTTTTTTTTTTTTTTTTAATAATTTGTACCGTGCTATTTTATTGTAATTTTTTTTTCAAATGCTATGTTTTTCTTTTGAGAGATATGTAAATTTTTAGCCACACAGCAGCTGAACAGCTGTCAGTAATATTTGAAAAATTATGAAAAGTGTCTGAAATCTCATTGCACTTGTCATAAAGGGAGAAATGGGGAATTAGTTGACTGGGGAGTGATTGTTGGACACAGCTTGTGTCGCCCGTCCTCCACTGTCCTGTTGACGCGCCGGCACAGCAGAACAAATCAAACACATCTCTGTTCATCGGGTGGCGGCCGTTTCCTGCTCTGACTGATGATGAATTTTCAAAGCGCACAAAGAAACACTAAATTAAAATAAACTAGCAGCGCTCAGTCTTGGCTGGGGGTGACTGCACTCTTGGGGTAAATCACTTCATTAACTGGATAGTAAATAAAAAAAGGAAACAAAGTCTGGCGTCAGGTTGAGCCGGGCTGTGTTGCAGATGAGATAAGCAGCTTATCTGTCTTGCAATTAAAGGGATTTTCTTTTTTCACGGGCCGCATTATTTAACACTGTTAATAAACAACTTTGCAGTGTCATCAGAGGAGTAATTTTGATTAATAGAAATTGATGAAAAGTCCTGCTATTATGGTTTCAAGGCAGACGTTACTTTATTAGTGGGAAGGTGTAGATAATTCAGCCGGATCTGATTTCCAAAGGTCCGAGTCCAGTACTTCAGTGCTTTGAACCAACCCCATCTATTGCTCCCAAACCTCCCCACCCGCCCTAAATCAATATCAGTCTCATTCAACAAGTTAAAGCCCCTGTTAAAGGATTTAGTGGGTAATGGAAGTGGTAACTCCTGACAGATCCTCCTGTGTGTTGGCTCGCAGTATAATGAATCCTGGGAATACAGGAGAAGGGCAAGGTATTTACCCTGGCTGCAAGGCAACTGCTGTCCATCCTGCAAACAGCTCTGCTGCCACACTGAAGGCCCAGTAATGAGCTGACAGGTGCAATGTTTACACTCCGATTGCCACTCAAGTTTGAGGGCCTGACTCTTGGTCTAGTCTCTTTTGACATTAATGATGCCAGCCAAAGAGGCTCACCTTTCCATTGATTGTCACAGAGTCTCCAAAGGAACCTCACAGTCTCAGTAGCTTTGGCTCTAAATTGTAATTATTCAGACTCTGAAAACCACAATGATGCTGCAGGTTTGTTGTGTGAAGACTGTTTGATTCTGTGCAAAGCAAAACTTACACTGAAATACATGAAGTGCATCTTACTGATGTCTTGTAGATCAAACACAAAGTAGGCTGACACATGGGTGATGTGTTGCATATTTTCTGCATGTTGAAGAAATGTGGATTATATCTGTAGGTTTAATGTATAATGATGTCATTGTGCAGAGAACTGAATGAGCTTCTTAACTTTTTACTACAGTTGCATGAGTGCAGTGATCTTCTCAGAAATATCCCAGTTATTGTAAAAGACTTTTTTTTATTAGAATATTCAAACCATTTCCATCATTGCAGAGTCAAACATTTACTGTGAGCAGAGCAGACATTAGGCTGTGGAGCACATTAACTGCTCTGAAACCTTCCTTATCCATTGTGTTTTCCTGAGGTCCACTCTGGATGATGGTTAACCCACAGGAAGAAATCACCTGAACAGCTCGTTTCCTGAAGGCCCCTCAGCTGCCAGCCTCCACTGGCTCCTGTGCCACAAAATGCTTCTTAGTTCCTGTGTGGCTGGTGAGTGGGCTAATGAGCAGCATTAGAGGGGTGACCTTTCCGGGAAATTGCCGCCATGCACTCCTCACAACCCTCTGATTATCTCAGTTACTGTGGCTAAAATCAAACAGCCCGGTCATCCTCATAAGTCAGGGAAACACATTTCATTGCTGCTGCTCTCGGCAGGCTTCCTGGAAGGAGGCGGGAGGAGGGAGGTGCTGAACACAAAGACAAACACTGGGATGTAAATACACCGACTGTTCTGCCACTGTCCACAACAGGTTCAAAACTAGTGGGTTTAAAAACTCACTGTTGGTGTTTTGTGTGAATATAAAACCCAGACCTTGAAAACAAACAAAAAGAAGAAAGTAGCCTTGGTGAAAATTACATTTTTTTATTTGTTATTAAGAAGCATGTTTTAATAATATTAAAAAAAGTAATAAAATTGAATTTGAATTCAACAATGGGTCAAGGAAGTTTTTTCAGACTGTAAGAGTGAATGACCGTGGCCTGGAAGAGGTTTGTAATAGTGGATATTTGTAGCCTTCACCTGGAAATGCTACATTGTAACACTACATACACAGAGATGACAAACGGGACATGGTTACGGTCACTCACTCATGTCCTAACAGGGATGCTGACGGTGTCAAACTGAAAGACTTTTATCTCTGAAATGAAATCTGAGTGAATCTGAGCCTCCTGAGGGAAACTGTCCTGATATGATGGAAACTGAGTGTTCAAACATTTAGGATTTTATCACCTGGATTATGAAAAGCAGGTGAAATAACAGTTTATCCTCCATCCTGCCACACAAGAGCATCAAACATCAGCTGTAGGGAAGGTCATCCAGGCTCATATCTTGTCCTCTTTATATTACAGCACTCCTGCTCCAACTGTCTGAGCCACACACACTAACAGCTACATTCAATCATCTATAATATTATCTCCACAATATGCAACTTTTAAAGATTTTTTTTCTCCTCACAGATTCATAACGCTCTGGGTTTTCTTAGCCCTGAGCTGCAGGCAGGTTTTCTTCATCTCGAGATCTCAGCTCATATTTAAACAACATTAAGATTCAGTATTGAGTGTAAATATTTGCACTTACAGATTTTCTCAATTTACACAGTCACACATCAAACTGCACATTTACGCTTTCTTGAATACTTTCATTTGCATAAATCTGCATCATTTTATCTTTGCACCACCATACATGTCCACGGTACTTTAACATATTATTGTAGAGACAGTTTTGTTGTTTTTTTTACTGATACGTTTCACAGATCTTTATTGTGCTGGGATTGCAACAAAGTGGATTTCTTTTAATTCAGTGTGATTACATCCCAGTCGCTCTGAACACATCATCCAGAGAAATGCAGACAAATGGAGGGAAAATGTTTAGTTTCAACGTGAAGGAGACAGTGCTGCAGACCAGGCTGGAGAGATTTCTTTTGAAGGGTTTCATAACAATATGCTCGGGGAGGTGGTCGCTGCAGTACCTGGCAGCTTTCTCCATAATCACACAAGGCTCCCTGCTGCAGGTGGCAAATCTGGCAACACACCCGCCATCCTGGAAGAGCCGAACAAAACGACGGCAAAGATTAACACAATGTTCCTTTTTACATTGTATACTAAGAATACCTTTAACGCACACACACACAAAAACAGTTTGTCTACGAGTGTGAAGTTTTATCAGTGGGTAATGTTGTGAAGCAATAACCAGCTAATGAGTTTTACCTGCACTCAGCTCACATCAGTATTCTGCTGGTTTGACTTTGTGGAAAGAAGCTTTCATCTGGCTCCACCAGGAAGTCATTTAGAGCTACAAAATGCAGCCTCGCAAACAAGTAGCAGTAATTATGGTGAATTATAAATGCTGAATGATTGCAAAAGTGGGAGAGTGTGTGAAACGGTAACAACCAGTCGGGTACAGCTGAGTATTCAAAAAGCAGCAGAGATGATATTAGTGCTGCAGGAAACTCAACCTGGATGGATGCTGCTGTGATGTGATGGCGCTTCAGGAGCTTTATGGTGGTGGGTTTTTCCCTTCTTCTCTTGTAGGAAACATGTAGCATTTAAAAAACTAAACCTGCAGGTCAAAGTGTTGCATTCATAAATGATCTGTTCTAGTTAAGTATTTATGAATCTACACTATAACTTATTGTTATGTGGAGCATCGGATGTTTTAATGGGCCGTACAGATGTTACATTCATAGACCGTACATCGAAATGGAAGCAGCAGCTGGGTCTCATGTGAAGTCAATGCAGATGTGCAATACTGCTGATGGCCACTAGAGGCAGATTTTAAAAAACTTTGGCTCAAATTGACTTAAAGTAAAAAAAAAAATTAAAAAATGTACTTTTCAATCATTTAATGCTTCTCAAAATGTTTTTCACAAGTCATTCATCAGTACGTAGATATTTGACCCAAATGCAGATTTTCAGGGACCAGCAAAAAGGTCTCAAACAAACAAACTGCACAAGAAATTGCAGAAAAAAACCCCCAAACCAAACCAAAGACCAACCTACAAAGAACCTAAAAAACAAAACTACAAAAAACTCCAAATACACAAACACAGGCCAAAACTCAGGAGCAGGAAATGTGAGACACAAAAAGACAGAGACAAGACAGAGGCAGGGATGATTTGTGAGGGAGCAGTGATTAGCAGACGAGACACAGGTGAGCTACATCAGCACAGGGCCAGCAATCAGACAGAGACAGGAAGTGACACTAAACATAACACAGACCGAGATCTACCAAAATAAAACCAGGAAAGGATGGAGACATAAAGAACTAACAAGAACCAACTTGAAAAGAAACAAAACCTCCAGAGGTCATGACAATATTTAGGGGTGTGGTCACTTTGATTGACAGGTCTGGTCTCCCTTCAGACCAGACTTGAACTCCATCCACATTGGACAGTGTCCTCAGGTTTAAGGCTCAGACCCTCCTCCTCCTCCCCTCATATCCAAATATGGTCACTTCTGGTTCCAAAAACCAACATATCCACATTCAAAACAGGTGACGCCTCGTTAGCTTTGTGTATTCAGTACATGGTTGTGTTTGTTTTTGTAAGGCATGATAACAGAGGACTGCTGCAGCTCTACAAAAAAAACTTAAAGCCATGTGGGAAAATGTGGCATCAACACATTTTTCTGAAGGTGTGAAGTAGTGTCACCGTGTTACTGCCCATATGTCCAAGTCATGATTTATGAATATCTTCAATAATTTAATCTTTCCAAACAGACTGTGGGTGTTACAACAACAGGATTTAAAGCTCTGCTAATCAATATTTCAAAGTTGAACCATGAATAAATGTGTTGTTGTTAAATAAAAAAGGTAATCTTAATTAAATGCCAACAAGTTTTTGAACCGTTTGTGCTGAATATGTAAATCACTGGCACCACAACAACTTCAAACGTGTTGAACATTGTGTTTGTTTTAAAAGAGGTCAGAACAAACCAATTAATGCAGCTTTAAAGTAATGTTGACGTTTCTGATCACATAAAATATGGAGTGTTAACCATGCTAATGTGGACTCCAGGTGGTCCAACGCCTTCTGTTCTGTTCACATTCTCCTGTCGCCGTCTGTTTGGAGTTTGCTGCTCGCTAACAGCCGCACTGAGGCCAAATATCTCCTCACAACAAACATACATGTCGTCTTTTGTCTGAAACACACCCTCAAAGATTCATTCAAGCTAATTTCACTGATGCATGTTGTTGTACAGCAGCTGATCACGTCGCTGCTCATTTAATGTGTTGTTAACCAGCTGACAGGAAGTAGCCCGGAGGCAACATTTTACTCGTTAAGGAGATTTCTTTTGTCACCTCAGGATAAAACGGCGACCAATCAGGATGGTGCAGTCACATTTCAGCCCACGGCATGAAAATAGCAGATCTCCTCCCTGAGTGGTGGCTCATTCCTCTTTAATGTGTTCTGGTCAAAGAAGAGCTGGTCGGGTGAACGCCTCGCGGATGACCTCCCCGAGCTGATGAATTCCTGCGCTGAAAACACCCGGTGGTGTTGCACTGGGAGCAGTCATATTGAAAAGTCATGTTCTGTCAGGTGCAAGTTAAGCTATCATCCATTTAGGGGTTTTTGTAGGACCGCCCTCTCTGTCTTGGGTTTAATAGGAACCTGGAGCAGTAATATAATGCCCTCTCTCCTCTCTCTGAAATATCAGCTTGTTGTTTTCTCCCTGTTCTGTGTGAGTGCTGTTTAAAGGAGGTGCAGGCTTTTACACCGTGCATCATTTGCAGCAGGCACGGCCAAAGAATAACTTCCACCCGAGCTTTACATAAAAGATACGATATGTAACGAAGCCATAATAGACTCCTCAGTGTGGATCAGGGATGTGAGCTTATTCAGACGCCTATGAAATGGAATTTTCCCGAGTCTGACACTCTGATAGACACACTGCTGGAAGCTTTTGCCAGTGTACGCTACAGTAAGTCATTCATGGGGAAAAGTGAGCCAATCTGATATGGCATGCGTGCCGTCGAGGTGGCGCATGCATCCGAGGGTATGTTTTTATCAGCGTGCCGAGGTGGTAGATGGGGCCTGGCAGAGTGTAATGGGACTCCCACTGTACTCCACATCCCAGGGGTTGAGATCTGTCTGATACTATTAATAATGACAGTCTGCTCCCAGCCAATTAATCAGCAGCTGCAACAGAAAGTAGATGTACTTCACTGAAACATGGGAGGACTGAGAGTTGCTTATGTTGCACAATGCACTCAATACAGAGCTGGCAGTGCACCTGAAGAGGAGACAAGTGGAGGCTGTTCACACTGCAACAACAGGATTTTTTATTTACAACCATACAGTAACTGTATGAGAGTCAAGGCTTTGTTTCCTCATTAAGCTTTTATTTTGAAATTCCACAGGGTCTAAGATGATTACTTGTTTTGTCTAATTAACCGAAAGGAATAGAAAATCCAGTTGGAAGATGGAGTATGAAAACATTTGAAAACACAGAGCTGATATTCATCTGGAAGTCTGAATCCATGTGATGCTCATTTGATGACGAGCTCCAGAATGATTGATCTGATTGGTCTGAATGTTCTGACATCATATGGGCTCAGTATGTGGAAGCTACACGTTATCCCAGGAGGGGAATTGAGACCATCACCAAAAAAAAAAAAAAAAAAAAACGCATACTGACAGCTTTTTCAGACATGATCATATATCCCTGACATGTTTCTTATTGCAGCTGTCAACCTATGGAGGTAGTTATACCAAATATCAGCAAATATGACAAAAACCAAGGCTGTGAAATGACATGAACAAAAGGCTGGATCATGAGCTAAGGCGTCAAACCAACTAGCAACAAGACAAGACACACAATATACACAGGGCTGATGAGGAGTGATTGACAACAGCTGGCAAGACAATTAGGAAAAGCTGTGGCAGACAATCAGGACAGGTGTGAAGAGACAAGGGCAGGAAGTAAAGCTTGGAAATACACACAAGGGAAAAGACTTAACAAAATAAAACAGGAAGCACGAGACACATGGGAAGACACAAAGATGGCTGTACCTGACTTGTGGTTTTGATACATATGTAAATAATCAACTCTGGCCCTGCTGAAACACTTCATACAAAGTTACATTGCACACATCCTGTGCTGATGCATCACTTCCTGAATGCAGGACATGTTTCTATGACATCATCAGTCTTTGTGAACACTTTTCCTTTTTGCCAGTATGTGTGATGTGCTCTCAGGATGTGACCATGAGCAGCAGTTATCCCTCAGCCCTTTGTGACGTTATGGATTCATGTTTTCTTATGAGTGGGAGCTGTTTTGTTTTTGTGCACACGCAGCACGCTGGCGATGCACTGCACAGTCCTGCCAATTGTTTCAGACTATTCTACTAATCTAGCAGAGGTGGGAGCTCGCCAAGAAACAACAAAATGCACCAGCAAAGGCAGGTGAGAAGAAAACTGGAACCAAACATCAGTGAGAACAATGGCAGAGTCAGAGTTTATTATTAAAATGAATGTACAGATTATTTTAGGAAGAAAATGTTTCACATCTGCCAGACATCAAAGACAAACTCTTCTGTTTGCAATTAAACTGAAGCAGGAAGAAATAAATGCAATGTTTGTTTTTAGCCATTCTGACTACAATACAGTTATTTATCATTAAAATCTTTAATTGGACACAATCTCTTTTTTTGCTGTTTGAGGATATTTAGTGTAACAATAAAAACAACATCAGTGTTTAATATTGTTTCATTAGTCCAAAGAAATGTAGCATTACAGAATTGATGCCTCATTTTAATTGTCACAGTAAAATACTATAAATTGGTTCATATGAAAAAAAAAAAAAATCACAAAAGGAATTTAAATCCTTTAAATCTTGTTTTAATCCAGGATTTCTCAATTCCAGTCCTCGGGCCCCCCCATCCTGCACATTTTAGATGTTTCCCTCTTCCAACACACCTGATTCAAATGACCAGCTCATCATCAAGCTCTGCAGAAACCTGCTAACAAGCCTGGTCATTTGAATCAGGTGTGTTGGAAGAGGGACACATCTAAAACAGGCAGGATAGGGGGCCCTGAGGACTGGAATTGAGAAACCCTGTTTTAATCAAATGTAAAACCACAACAAACTTGAGCTAATGTGATGTCACATGTTGGTTTGTCTTCACATTTTGAAGGTAGAAGTTTTTTATTTGATCATCTCCATGTTGATTGTTTGGCACCAGAAGTGACCATATTTAGATGTAAAGGGAGGGGCTTGGAGCAGGGACCCACATGCAGACACATCATACACAGGGAGAAAAACAGGTAAAACCCACAATATGACAAAAACAAAACTAACAACACAATGACTGAACATGAACAAAAGGCTACAAATGAACTGGTAACGAGACAAAACACACACACAATACACACACAGGGCTGACAAGGAGTGATAGGACACAGGTGGACGAGACCATCAGGACAGGTGTGGCAGGAGACAGGAAGAAAAACTCCAACATACACACACACACAAGACTACCAAAATAAAACAGGAAATGACATGACACACATGAAAACAACCACTGAAAGGACACAACAGTAAGTAACTGAAGATACACTGAACACAGAGACAAGCTAAACATAAGACAGGACATGATACACATGGACAGACACAGACATAGTGAAAAAACAGACAAACAAAAACTAAATACAAGAAATCACGACCTTAACCAAAACAAACACAGACATATGACAGCGTGAGGAGGTGGCTCTGACCTTTGAACCTGAGGACACTGTGTGTGAGTTCAAACTAACCACGCCCCTAAATCTGCCTTTTTAAAGCCCAATATCTCCTGTGACTGAAAAAGAAGATTTTGGATTTGAAGCCAGCACCTAGTGGTCACCGGGAGTATTGCACTATCCTGATTGCTTCGTCCATTTCTCCACAGTCTCTGCCTGTGACCTCCTCCATTTATTTATTTAACAACCAGTGTGATTTAGCATATCAACCGGAGTCCAGCTCTCCTCCTCTGACCCGCCGCCTGCTCCACTCTCACTTTCCACGTAATTGACTTAAGCACAAACATTTTCACAACTGAACGAGCCAGAGAGAAAAATGCAATAGCTGGCTACGTTTGAAGCCTGGAGAATGAGTCTTTAAAGTCATTGGAAGTGAAGTGAGCAGTAACAATGTGGGAGTGCAGTGGTGGGGGCAGAAATCCCACTGGGCAAAGACTTTTTATTCCTCTTCTGGAAAGGCCAGAAATCTGCAGCACCTGGTAATCGTGGAGTCGTCGGTATCGATCACCAGCCCCATTAGTGCTATCCCCCCTCCACATATATTACCAACATTTGGTGCAATGGGGCAATAAAAGTTGTACTTATCGCCACTCGAGGGAGTTTCCACTCGTCTGAAAGGGACTGTTACTGGTGACAAAGATTGCAAATTAAATGGCCTCACTAAGATCTCTGGGAAATGAAGATCTCACATGCAGACTCAGAGGAAAGTTGATGAACTCACTGCAGACGTATTATTTTATTTTTCCTCACCAACGATGTGACGTGATGCTGTCAGCACCTCCTGCCTGGTGGTACAGATGCTGCCTCCTCCCTCCTCCCTCCTCCCTCTGAACGCCGAGGTCATGCTACAGGAGATGATGGTTGTGATATTTTGAGTCTATTCTTAATATTTTCAGTACTTCGCTGTCAGCCATCATCACCATCGTTTATGATGAAAAGGGAACATGACAGCTGTTCTTTTCATTCTGGCCCCTGACGAACTATTCTGTCATGCATATTGTCTGAGCAGGACTCCAGACATTTAACATCATGTCTGTCATGCACCAAGGCTCCAGCATTTTGTAAGAAATGCCTCTCAATGCCTGCATGAAAACAAATCCACTGATCTACCCAGGTTTTTTTTTTTTTTTTTTGCAAAATCCCTTCGATATGAGTCTGGCTTATATTCCCATAGCTGTCTGTGTGTAATAGCTCCGGCTCAAATAGGGGTAATATATGCATGCCTCTGAAACAATCAGTCTTGTTTATCCAGAGCCCTTGAACCTCCAGGATCAGAAAGTTTTTGCAATGAATTCTGATTTGCTAAATCCCTGTCCAATAAATTGCCTCAACTCTGCACAAACATCAAAACAAACTCTCTCCTTTTTGTGCCACCAGCTGTTAGATTTGGGTGAGAAGAAGAGAAGAAAAAAAAAAGGTTTGGATGATAGAGACATGGCGGATTTGTTTATTAATGTCTCTTTCCTTCTCACCCTCCCTCCTCCTTCATTTCCTCCTTCCTACAAGAAAATATCTTTGCATCTGCACTGCGGTGCTCGCTAACTGTGAGGCAACAGTAACATTTTGATAGAGACCTTGCAGGGTGCCTCGCCAGGTGGATTCGTTTGAAATTTCCTTGGTCTAGCCTCACACTAGAAGACTGATATTTGCTGTTAGTCAGATTCTGTTTCCTGAGCACCTATGGAGTTATCATGAGGAGATGGAGCGGTGCAGGATGAGAGCATCGATGCATAATTTGTATCTCAGGTGCTCATTGAAGTACACCTGCTTGGCTGGAGTCACAGATTTGCCCAAAGTGTAAAATCTCAGTTTACGAGGCAGCTGCTGGAGGAAGACGGAAAATGAAGAGTCAGATTTATCTCCCAGGAAGCCATTAATTCCTCAAAGCCACAGTTGTCATTTGGACATCTGCTTACTCGTCATTGTCCCTAATTAATATGATAAACAGCTCGCCAGGCTAAACCACTTCGCTTCAGATTAAGAGGGCAATGAAAAAATATTGTACTAAACATGTCCTCGGACCAGGATCTGCAGAAAATTATTCTTCTCACAAGACACATTGAGGGTTTCAGTCTCATTGAGATTTGACAGCTACACTCTTGAACATGTTTGTGTTCAATGCTCAAACCAAAGATGTTGGTTTTTCATTGTCAGTGACAGTGAAACAAGTGACATTGATTGTTAGCCCCGCCCCAAACCAACAGGAGGGAAGAGGACAATGCACAGAGGAAAGATGGAAAGAAAAGGAAAGAATACAGACACAGATGAGGACTGAGCAGAAAAGCAACATTCATTAACAGTCGATCACAAGTAGGCATCAGTCCAGGCAGAAGTATCCACATCAGCAGTGCAAAGGTCAAAAACAGGCAAAGTCCACACAAAAACACAAGAGTAACAAGACTGTGAAAAAACCTGAAGGTGAACAAACTGACACAGGACAGAGAGACACATCAGGCTAAACACATGGGGGACGAGGAGTGATTGGACACAGCTGGGGAGGACCAATCAGGACAGGTGTGACAAGACTGTGACAGGAAGTGAAACTCAGACAGACACACACAACAGACAAGATTTACAAAATAAAACAGGAAATGACACGACAAAGAAATCAGAACTAAGAAACATAAACTCAACATAACTGACAGGACAGGACACGTGGATCCCGAAAAACTAAAAATACAGGGAGTCATGACAGAAAGACCCAAAAGCAGACACCCTGGGGTCCTCCTGGGCGTTGTCTGGTGTTGGACTGTGTCCCCTCATGTTGTGCAGGGCTTGATTGGTGTGATGTGGGACACCTGTTTCACTCAGGTGCTCCTCAGTCTTAGTCCTGCTTCCCTCCACAGGCTCGAGTCTGGTTATATGGTCTTAGTCCATCTTCATGCTTTGTTTTGCACTGACAACACTCACTGATTTCCATACATCTTGTTATGAGTGTTTGATTTGGTTAATGAGTTCTGTGTTGATCCATCCACTAGTTCTTAACTGCACAGATCAAAGTGCTGACCTGCTGATGGAAAGTTTGGGGATCAGTAAACCTGTCAGGACTCATCGAATGTGTTCCTCTATCCCTGTGGCAGCTGAGATAAAAACAGGACCTGAATACACAGACAAAGAGACTGAGTAATAAAAAAAATGTCCAATTCAGGGAAACAGAAAAAAGCAAAATAATCCACAACAAATGGGAAAACCAAAAATACAAAACTGCAGGCAGGAAAACAACAGGACAGGGACAGGGAGCTGTGATTACAGACAAGACTCAGGTGAGGACAGTGAGACAGGTGTGATACATTGGGACAGGACCAGCAATCAAACAGGAAGGAAGAGAACAAAGACAGGAAGTCAAAGTGAACATAACACACAGAGAAAATGCTCTATCAAAATAAAACAGGAGAAGACAGAGAGACATGGGAGACACGGACAGGAGAGACATGGACAAGAGAGACAAACAGGAGAGACACAGACAGAACGTAAATCACCTCCAAAAACTCAAAGACCATAACAGTCCTAGAAGATACATTGTTTCCCAGTCACAATCCTTTCTGAGTTGCCATAGAAACCATCCATCCAGGGAATATTTTACCTGCTGTGGTGCAATTTTTTGGAGTAAGTTAATTAGTGATGCATCAATACAGCCCTCATATCCCACGATTCATTTATTGATCACATACTTTTCTAAATACAGTCTTCATTATAATATTTTGTTGTGTGTGGTTTAAGGTTCCCGCTCTCTGGGACGTGTTGAATGCCTGATATGAAAATGTGACTCCTCTGGTTTTATAGGAAAACAATGTTATATATAATAACTCTACATGAGGACAAATGAGAGCACCAGCGCCCCCATCGGCCACCGGGGTTAAACTGATATTCCTGAAACCATCTTTAAAAGATTAGAATAAATATTGAGCTGTGGTGTAAACTCTGCTAACGCTCTTTTTAACTTTCAGCTCAGCCCTGCAAGAACTTTCACAAGCTTCAATCCTACAGTTAGTGTTTGGTTTGAAGTGCTGCCAGATCCTGCGTGTCAGATGTGTTGGACGGGGTTCAGCACTGTGTTTTGATGTGAAGATGGTAATGGCTGCGTATGGACTCGAATTTTCAGGAGGAGCATATAATTTTGCCTCTCATCACAATTCCAATGTTTTCTTTTAACTTCCAGAGGCAGTGTTTGAATATTTTTCATGTTTTATTTCTCTTTGCCGTCAATACACAACATTTGTAACACTGAAGAGAGAAAGATGCAGCTCGGAGGAGAAACCCCGGGCTGTGAGGTGATATACTGCATATCAGTCTATACAGAGCTCTCAGATTACGCTTTTTAATCACATATCCACACCAGCAGAGCATTAGGTGGTGGATCTCATTGCAATGACGAAGCATTACATTAGGACTTCAATTGCATGGGATATTCCATCACTGAATTTCCCCGCGGCTGTCCAGAAGCCCTCGCCGATGCCGAGTTTATCATAACAGCTTGAGAGGAGATGACCCGCCAGATGTTTGTAATCTCACACCGAGAAGCTTGTGACTGGGGTCGCAATCAGATAAGGGAACATAGGAAGGGATTATAAATGGTGACAGTGGGGAAAAGGCTATAGATTCACTATAATCGCTGATAGATGGCGGACGTCCTCCTTTACCCCGTCAAACGCTCCTCTGCGTGCAGCCCGGTCGCTGATATGTACGCCTGTTTATTTTCCACTATCTGAAAAATAAAAAACCCAACCAGCCTTCATGATGATGTTAGTGCAGCTGTGAATAATGTGAGTGAATTTAGTGCTCACACAGAAGGCACAAGCTCATTTCTTTTTGCTAGTTTGTAAGGCCCCATTGAGAGTATATGGTTGTGTGGGCAGGTTAATGATATCAGCCTGAGAGTAGTTTTTAATCACGAACAGACTAATGAGATAGGTTGGGCTGGAGCTACTCCAGCAATAAACAGCATCATAAGTCGCTGCTCTCCCTCCCTGCATCCCTCCATCCCTGCGGTTCTCTGTTTTTCTTTCTTCACTGTCTAAACCAAGAATGAGGAGATTCAGGAGAACCTGAGCGACGACTGAGTCCACGATGCTGTGGATTAAAAGGAATCAGTCATTTACAGGAGAGCAGCAGAACACATTCAGCTGGTGGTGAGGCTCGAGCAGGTTACAGGAAGAGAGCACTGAGCCAATCCTGGTCAGAAACAGAGGAGAGGGGGGTGGGACAAACATGTCCTGACTGACAGCTCCACAGCTTTACATGTCCCAGAAATCTAAGGTGTGGGAAAACAACACTTTGGTCAAACTATGGTGCATTTACACTGGTACCTACTCGCTTTGCTTCAGTTTTGGTGCATTTACACTTTCAACAAAGTACCTGGAACTTGGTACCTGGTACAGCTTTTCGTACCTCCTCTCCTGTGGTTCCAAAAAAGTAGCTGGTCAGGTCGGAGCAGGTACTAAAATCTTATTGGTCGGAATCGTCACTGCGTCGTTGCGTAATGACTGCGCGGCACGTAATCTGTCCCGCAAACACACCATTTTTAAATCTTTGTCAAACCGTGCAGATGTGTTTGAAATAACAACAAGAAGAGAAATGGCAGCTGTTAGAAATCCTGCCCCATGGACTCAGGACGAGGTGCAAACCTTTCTGTCATTAGTCGCTGATGAGAAAATTCAGCAGGAGCTGGACGGCGTGGTCAAAAACGAAAGAATCACATAAAAGATGACGTCATGAATGACGGCCAGCTACACGGAGGAGGGACGATCCTCGGCAATGTAAATGCAACCGAGGGGCCGATCCCGAGCATCCGAGGTGAAACGAAGCGAGTAGGTACCAG
>OOFC01019664.1:4739-41040 GCA_900323345.1 Pseudochromis fuscus
GCTAATACTACTACTACTACTACTACTACTACTGCTACTACTACTACTACTACTACTACTACTACTACTACTACTTCTACTACTACTACTACTGCTGCTACTACTACTGCGACGACTACTACTACTACTACTACTACTACTACTACTACTGTACAATACAGCAAACCAAACAATACAATATGGATGTAAGCAAGTAATTATATATGAAATCATAAATGATGTCTGTATTAAGTGTGATCTTTTTGGACTATGCAGCAATTGTATCCAAAACGAAGAATGAATATTTCATATTTCACATTTCAGATGTGAGGGGTCAGGTGACCTTAATGACCTTCCCTTTCAAAAGTTCAAAACAGTGAATGGTTTTGGGTGACAAAGCAAAATAATGTATTAAAGAAATAGGTAGAAGCACATGATATTCACTCTGATCCTGTCCAAGTTCTCTTCTCAGTGATCTGTTGTTGTTTACAGACAGATGCTGTGGCCACAGGACACAAGACAGGATCCTAGAGTTCACATGAAGGTAAATATAACCTCTCTTTGTTATATACTGCAAAGGATGCAAACAACTGTGAGACCACTGCAACTCAAACTCCAGCAACTGGGCCTCAAAACTGGGTCCAACGCAGACAAAGTGCAACAAAGTGCAGCCCTCCGGATGCTGCTCCAAAAGACTCTGACTCCAACTGACTTCAATTCAAAAATGATCATTTCTAACCCAGAAAAACTCAGTCAATCCTTTTATCTCCACAAGTCATTCTGATGTCATTAGTTAAAGTCAACTCTTCTTCTCAGTGATCTGGTCCATCTGAAAATCACTTTATCAAATACCAAACTCCTGTCTTTAAAATGTGAGTCCAGGTGAGGCCACGTCATCTTCATCCAGTCTATCTACAGAGTATGTTTTCATCTCAGTGTCTTTACCTACAGTTAAGATCCCAGCGTCTTCAGAGGTCCTTTAAAAGCACTTTTACACATTTTAATGGAGATTCCCACACCCTCACTGACATGGTCAGTCACTGCTGTTTCAATGTACATCTCATGCATTTTATGAGCAGTGTTCATTCAGGTCAGCATGTTGTTTATATTCTGGTGAACCTCTGATGAAACTCTTCTCAAACATCTTCTGGTCCTCCAGCTATTCACACCCCACCTGAAACTGCTTTAACTGCCAACTGAAATGTTTCAACTAGTTAAGCAGTAAAAACTTCTCCAGAGCCAGGATTGCACTTCCACACACACTCCCACTCTGTATTAAATATGTGAATTTATGGTCTGTCAAATCTTAAATATAGGGCCTCAAAAATAATAAAAGCAAAACAAGACTGGCAATTTATCGACGACAACGTTTTAGATCTTTAAAATCTGGCAGTGCTGAGTTATTTGATGTGGCTCTTTTGATTGGGGACAGATTTTTCTGAAAGTGCAAACACTGTGATCATGAAGTGGTGACAAAGGCAGGAAATAAAACTTCAGCATTTTACCACATGAACTTTCTTGTTAATGTGAAAAGGTAACAAAGTGAAATGCTTTAAGTGATCTGGACCGTTGGAGTTAGAAATGAACAACCAATGAGAAATTTAAACTAAAACTAAAGTAAAAAACTAAAGATTGATTGTATAGAAGAAAGACCAGGTTTGTAGGAGAAAAACAGGTTTTAACAGAAACGATACATTGTTTTTCAGTTGAATTCAATTTTGTCAAGATACCAAAACTCTGATAAAATAATGTTCTTATAGGTTCTCAGTGTTACAACTTATTTAAATAGATACACTGAGATCAAAGGGTTCAAAGAAGGAGAAGAAACTTAAAAGAAAATAAATAAAAGCCATTTTTATATGACATCTGTTGAAAGACCTTTGTGGGACTAATTTGTACAATGAAAGAGTTTGCAGAAATATCCATCCATCATCTATATCTGCTTATCCAATGCTGAGAGGGGTGAGAGTCAGCAAGAGTCAGGGAGGGTCCACCCTGATCAGGTCACCCGTCTATCACAGGGCCAACACACAGAGACAAACAACCATCTATACATCCTCACACCTGTGGACAATTTAGAGTAATGAATTAATCTAACAAGCATGTTTTATACCAGAGTCTACTTACTCTCTCTCCTTCTCAGTCAGTCTGTCAGTGATGGTGTCCTTGATGGAGGAGCGTGACCCCTTGTGGATCACTGGATACCTAAGGGGGATCTGCAAGAAGCACGAGATCATCAGGACCAGGTGTGACGTGTAACCCAGGGCGACTGCCACGCTCCCATCATCCTTTGCTGCAGGACACACAGAGAGGAAAAAGTGTCTTCAGTAATCACACAGGATTGCTACATCAACACACCAAAACCCCAAAGTCAATAATTCAATGCAAACTGCACTCAAAATGGCAGCATCTGAATCACCCAAAGTCAGTATTTTATTATATCAAAAACTTCAAAGCGCACAGTCAGCAGTGTCTGTTTGGTTTGGAATTTTATTACATGGAAAAATAAATTCTGTTTACATAGACCTTGTCCACATCTTGTGAATCCAAACAAAAAAGGATAAACATCCAGCTAAAGATAGCTTGGTAACCGAGTATTCACGGGAAGAAGAGCAGTGGTAATCATGTGGGAAAGTGTTTCGAAAGTGTTACCGAACATGGCACAGCACACACACGACCAAAAACATCAGCTGCATTCACTTTGACTAGTTCTCTTAGATATGTGTCTGAAAGGCTAAAGCATCACAGATAACTTCCCCCTGAGCCCAAATAACACTCGGGGTGGAAGCTGGATGAAGCTGGATGATTCTCACTACAGTGTTTGACAGCAACGACCGCTAAGGTTGAGTTGAAGAAACGGCTTCAAGACAACTGTCTCAGTGCTTTCACATTCTCACGCAGCAGCAGGACACGGCCTGAGGCCATAACTTCAAATTACTGTGGGTTTTATCGCAATGCTTGAAATAATCGACTATGGCAACACAGTTGTACACTCCTTGGCTCATATTGTGTGTTTTTTAACTTAACATATAAGCCCTGCATTATATCATTCTGCTTTCTGTATTTATTAGTCCATTGAACTCAAGCACTTGCTTCCGGACCTCTGGGAAATATTAGGTCAACTATAGGACATCCAACTATAAGCAACACCTTAGGGTGCAACTGGAGACCTGTGAAACTGACAGGGGAAGCTTGGTTCAATGTAAGACAGAGACAGGCTTCAGTGTCACCCTGCTCCACTCTGACCCTCAGTACTAGTAGAAGTCTAACTAACCCTGACCCTGGTCTTTACCGTGGAGCATCCTCCCCTGCAGGCCTTTACAAAGTGACTTCACTCACAGTCAGGCAGTTCTGGACTTGAACAGTTGTCACTGGGGCAGACCTCACACAAATAAAAAGCAGGGGGGTTAAATAGAGGGGTGAAGTGCATGCTTCTCCATCCTTTCTTCCTGCTCTCGCTACACAACACACGTTAAGTTTGTAAAATATCTACAGGGCACAGCAGTTGTGTTAAAGGGTGAAGATGAAAGGCAACTTGGGATTGTGTGATAACTTGCAACATTTTGCAAACCACAAGCCACCTACCCAGGATGCAGGGCAGAGGTACAGGCAGTTAGCTGCATTAGGATGGCCTGTTAGCCCTGCAGTCCTCTGCAACAGCACATGCTCAGTGGTTTACTCACTGCTAGGTGTCCACCTATGCAGGGCTGGGAGGCAGAAGCAGACACAGGCCTCCACCTTATGGGAACAAGTGATGGCTGCAAACACAAACGGGCTGGCTGTCACTACCGTGCATGTCTGAGTGCTCTTAAAAGATGGTAACAGGTGGAGTGTGACAGCAGGGAGCGGAGGAGATGTGGAGCTGTATCCTTGAGTTATGGACTCAGAGGCCTGCTCGGGCTCACCAGCTGTGAGGAAGGGGAGCCGGAGAATGTTGAGTGGACAGTAGCGGGTGTGTTCCCAGTAACAGACAAGTGCTGCAGCCCAAAGCTAACCATTCATTACCCGCTCGATCCGGGACCCCCCTTCAATTCATCGGAGCTATTGGGAGGTCATAAAGTCATCGAGTTTCCCTCACTGTGACAGCGAATCCCATTTACTACGACACATACGGCGTGACCCTCAGCCTGACCTTCTTCACCACGATGATAACAAGGCCTTTGTGGCTGAAACCGCCTGCTGACAACACTTTTTCTGCTCTGTTGCCTAATAGTGTGTCTTTGATATGAGACCATGTAGTTTTTGTGGCCGTGTCTCACTGGGGTGGTGGATACAGATGCAAAACCATTTGTCACATGACTTTATAAAACTGTGGTAGCACTGAACAAATCCTCCAACAGCAGCCAACACAGTTGCCTCTCTGCCCGACCATCAGGCAGGAAAAATCTATTAAAGATTCCCAGGACAAATTCTTTCCAACCATCCTATTTATTTATTTTTTAAATCTATTTTAGATCCCAAAATTCAGAGCCTTTTCCCTCCTCTTAACTGGAAGTACGCACTACAACAAAACTGGTAGGAATTTATTCACTCACTCTTTTTATTGTACTGATGAGAAACAAATTAATAAAAGTTGATATCAGTGCAAAAAATAAAAGAAAATACTTAACAACTGTGTGTGTGTGTGTGTGTGTGTGTGTGTTAATTTGATGCTGAACCACTGTCAGCTCCTCCCCAACATGTTTCTATGTGTGGACTGTGTGGGTGTATTGTGAGTGTAATTGTGCACAACAAGACTAAGTGAAGCTTCCTCAGGTAGTGAAACTACTGCCTCCCTATTGACGACACAATTATGTCATTATGTCTTTTGTGCGTGAAGATGACATACCTGTAATCACACGTGCGTTAATGACAGTAATACAAAATCACCATCTACAGCAGCCAAAATAATGACATCATACATACTGTGCCCATGAAGTCATCACCTTCAAACTGAAATGTTTAATGGTTTTTCTTCACCAGGTATCTACATTGAACCAACATTTGTTTGCCATGCCTTACCACAGCTTATCCTCCTGTGACCTTCAAACACACGGAGAGACACATCGTGAATTACCTTGAAAGTCCTCAGAGTTTGGCAGTTTGACTCCGCAGATGACATAATCTGACTGATTGGCCTGCAGATTGAAACCAGAGGAGTCATGATCAGGCAGCAGAAACTGACGAGACAGGAGAAACCTCAACAAACACTTGCTTCAAACCCTTCAGTCATTGTCCATTTGTGTCAGTAAAGTCTGTCAAATGTGTGATTATGATGATATTTATGAAGCATGTGAAACAGAAAGAAACAGAAACTCGGATGGAAAGTGGATGCTCAGAATTAGACATTAGATTAGACATAAAGTCATCTCCACCATTTCTACTTCATCAGAGCCTTGGGTTAGTAGCCAGATAATCCTTGCAGGTGCAGGAGTATAGCATCAGGACTCACCACATCAATGGGGTAGATGTAGGAAAGTTCAGAGAGGAGCTGACGGCAGCGGAAGGTGAGCTGGGCGTTGGACTTGAGGAACTGCTCTCTGGGGGAGACACAAACAGACACGTGGACAAAGCCATGAGTAAGCGGCTGGCAGAGGGAGACAGGACAGTGGAGGACATAAGGAGCAGAGATCAGGTCTCTGTGTAGCTGGAGGAGATGGGAGGATAAGAGAGTGAGATAGAGAAACCTTCCAGGGGGGTTACAGGGCCACAGGGACCCAGTGTGAGGCTTAGAGGCAACTACAGTGAGTGAGAATATAACAGATTAATGACACACACAGAGGGGAGTGTGTGCAGTGTAACACCGTGTGACAGCACAATCATGTTGGTCAAAGGAGGAAACTGGCCCTGGCTGATTTTTTTCTAAGCCTCGTACAGATGAGTATGAATGGACTCGTCACTGAATCATCTTCAACTGAACTTTATAACAACTCAGATGAGAGAAATCATTGTTTAAACCATCACAGGACAGTCGGACTGAGGTAACACTGCTCCTTGGTGTGTATGTGAGACTGGTGTGTTGGATGTAGAATAACACACTGTACTGAACATTTTCACACTAATGAATTTTGCAGAGACATTCAATACTTGCCTTGAAAAAAATCTTTGAATCTTCCTTGTTATTCTCCATATTTCAAGTATAGTACAGACTCAGCAGTTATTATCATACAAACCAAACCTCATATGAATGGATGCTGCTGTCTGAAACCATTCAATGAAAATGCTACACCCATACACTACCCCTACAGCAACACAATCACACCCTCTGGCAGCTGTTAGCAGCACACAGCAGAACTACAGGGTAAAAGAGGTTTATACACAAACAAGACTCTGACGTATCAGAAATACAGTTACATTGAATAAAGATTAAACAACTAGTAAAATGAGTGACATCCAGACATCCAGATCCTCTCCCTGAGAGTGGAGCAGATCAGCTCCTTTACTGAGGTCAAAGCAGCAACACAACTATCTAAAAGTACTAGATAATTATATGGCCTCTTCTCCCATGCAACAGTACTGAAGATGTATTAGTGATACTTGAAGGTACAGTTTTCCAAGTAACAGCCAGTTAGCTTAGCTTAGCTTAGCTTAGCAAAAGTCAGAAACTAGTGGGAAGTTTTAACCTGGTGTTGTCACATAACAACAAAAATCCTGCTCCCTGCACCAACAAAAGCTCATCACTCATTAACTGTCACAAATCAATGTTTTAAAAATCATTATGTCAAATGTCTTGGATGTAGTGATGTAACTATTAGAAATCGGGGCAGTTTGTTGTAAAGAAAAACTTCTGAGGAGTTTAGAGGGGAAATCTGTCTTTGGTCAAACTGCTAACAACTCACAGAAAGTACAGCTTTACTGGAAGGTAACCAGTACTTTTATATCATAGGATAATCAAGTATAAAAACCTTAATCTGTAAGAATTAAAAGTGTAAATATTTCCCTGAGTAAAGATGAAGATTAGAAGTTGGTAAAGTGAAGTCTATTCATGTCTTTATGTCCAATAAAATCACCAAGCACGGCCTCTATAACTGAAGATACAAACACTAGAGATCCTTAGTGATGCCTGTCAACACTGGCTCTGTTAAACACGTTGTGACAGAATATTGAACAGCGATGGGAAATAGCTGAGAAACGTGTGCATGCTCAGAAAAACCTTCTCTGGACTAAATGCAAAAAGTTTAATGAAAAGAGACACTTCCATGAAAAACATCAGCGACAGATATTTCCGAGGACTGGATGTTAGGCAGATGTACAAGTGTCGGGGGTAATTTCCTGTTTTCTGGCTCTCTTGGCCCCTGCCGGCCTTCCTGGGGCTACAGTTTACCCTCTGTGACTGCCAGGTATTCTCAGATAAACAAAGCTGTATCCAGGGTCTGCGCCCGCCGCACACATCTCCCCGCGGGCCAAGGCAAACACAGGCCAACAGGCTTTTTAGCACAATGTGCAAACTCCTGTGTTGAGAACACATAAATAGGCAGTGCCAGCCACAAAAACATCCCCTTGTTTTGAAAGAGCAAGGTGGGAGGCAGGGTGTAATCTCCTCACAGTTTAATAAGATTGAGCAACACGCTGGGCGTCATCATTCCTCCTGGGTGATGTCCATCTGACAGGGATAAATGCTTTTCTACTGTTTTTCTACGCAGAGATAAAGCAATAGCTAATTACTGCTTCATACATACCTCTTGGCCGTGCATTCCTTCTGCAGCTTGGTTAAAGACTCTTTCTCCTCCTTCAGACTCTCGTGCTGAGCAGAAAACGCTTCCTCTGACAGAGACACAAAGAAAAAGGTAAATTATCAGGTGTGTGTGCTCGGCTCTGCTCCATCTGAACAGCCAGGTGGGCCGCTGTCTGGTTGGTTGCCATCCACTGTTAAAGTTCAGCAGGATCAAACAGCTCTTTTGATCAGGTCCAAACCATTTCCTTTTCACACCACATAAAACCAGACGACATGTGTATGCAGATTATAGGACTGTCAGATTGTCAGACTCTGTAAATACAGAGTTGGGCAAATAAATAAAATCAGACAGATGAGGAGCAGTGATGATACAGTGTGTGCAAGTTGTGCAACCGCAAAATTGGCAAGCTCACAATACCTCAGTGTGGCATGAAGCCGGAAAGGTATGAAGTATAATTTCAGGTTGTAACTGAATATTTCCCAGATCTGTGCTCATTTAGCATCAGATACAGTGGCAGGCAAACGCAACATGGTTCCTCAAGATCTTAATGAACTCGATCTGTTTACTAATCACCCTCACACTCAGAAAAAAATCTGCCTTCATGAGTCGATGTTCGTTCAGATGTGTGATAGGTTCTTCTTTGAAGCCTTGATATAAGTAAATAAGAAAACAAAGCAGTGATTCAGTCCAATCTAACCACATGTTTGCTGTAAGTTTTTCTCCTGCATTTCCCCCACACTCCACAATAAACAGCAGAAACTGTTTGCTTATTGTTGCTCTCTCTCTGGTGGATGCTGAAAAGTGAAACTGCATGTGGCTGTTACTATGTGCTCTGTAAGAACTATTAAAATATTTGGACCACAGTCCGACAGCACAGATATCAGCTGATATCAGACAGATACGAGGAGAGAGCCACAAACCAAAGCTGTTTGTGTCAAATATCACACTTTTCATCTTCACACCACCAGTGAGAAGCTGATGTCTGCCAGTAATGAGGTTTCTCCCTCGGATGGACGACCTCTGTGAGATGGAGGAGGACTCCAACCTCATGTCAGACGAGTCAATACTTCTCCTCACTCAGAAGAACAAAGCTTGGTCCCAGATTAAAGTACTTTTCAGGTGCCTTCATGACTACATAATATTCTGTGTTTTTCCTGTGACTTGTTGCTTTCCATAGTTTATTTGTTGACTTTGTGACTAATGTCAGCTTCTGCTAAGATGTGAGAGTCTGTTCTCAGGACCTTGTAATGCCAGTGGATCCTTTTTAAATATTGCACAGAAGACGTTTTGCAGTGTTTTGTGAAACTTCACCACCTTTCAGCACTAGGTCTGATCTATCACACAGCAGACATGGTACATATTCACTGAACTACATGTATAAACAGTGAGGTGTAGTAGATTGATGAATAACAGGGTCAGATCATCAGAACTTCAGTGGAAACAAACTGCACATTTCTTAAAGATTGTCAATTCCAGTTTCTGATCATCTGCCTGTTTTTCTTTAATTTAAAAAAAGACAGAATAATCTTTCACAGTGTCTGATGTGTTAAGATGTTCAGGGGAACATGTTATTTTTTTAATAAAGGAGACTTGTTTTTGACAATTTAATACTCCAGGTTCTAAGTCTGCTAATCCACCTTCAGACAAGTTTCCTGACAGCAGCTGGCAGAAAAGTGAGCGTGGAGCAGTTCAGATTATCAAACCACCCGGGATCAGATGGATGAGAACCTGCTTTTTATCACATACTTCCAGTCACATCCATGATGCTCAGTCTGGCAGCAGCAGCTACAGTGAGGGAGAAGATAGAGGTACTCAGAAGTATCTCCATCAGATTAGCTCAGAAGACAGATAGTGTCAGACAGAGATCAGACGGGATCAGACATCCCCGTGCTGCTAGTAATGATACCAGAACATATTTTAACACGGACTGCATGGGCGTGTTCTGCTGCTTTCATGTAATGCCCAACTCTGTCCTATCTCCTCTGTCAATCCATCTCATCATCCTTTCATCCCTCTAACCTGCTGCAGAGCATCGCAGCACACATGCAGGACTCCATCTTTCACATTAAACATCAAATAAAAGCCACTAGAAAATGTGCAGTGACTTTATAATGATACGTAGCTACTGAAAAATGATGATCTGACTATAAATCTGTTAGTGTTTCTGATGGTGGACAAAACCCAGTGCACAGTAAGCAGACGGCTGAGTCGCTAGGATTCAGAAGGAAATCCAGGAGCAAAAAAACATGGCTCTGTTGTTGTTGTTGTTGTTGTTGTTGTTGTTGAGGGTGACAGACAGGCCTGACCTTGCATGACCTCACTGTGAAGTTACAGTAACCTTCTTTTCAGTGTCTGTAACCCACTGCTGCTTTATTGCACCAATTTGTATTGATCTATAAATGTGTAAGTTGAAGATGCACATAGGTCTGTATTTATATCTAAATTTGTTTGGGTTTTTTTTTCACATGTCCTTGTTACATTTTTATTTCTATATTTTTATTGGTCTTCTGTTTTTTTCTACTTCTATTTGCACTCTGTGCTTTGTCCATCCAGCAGCTACAAAAAAACTACTTCCCCAGAGCGGAGTTCAGTAAGTCCTACCTGATATTATCTATATCAGTTCAATGTGCAGATGCTCTGAGTGGATTTAAGCAGGTTTATAACAGAGGCCTTATGGTACAATCAACCCCAGTGTTCCCATGAAATACTATATTCATGGAGGCTGACCTTCTCTTGCAGGGACCTGCTGTGTAAAGGTACAGAAGAAACTTTACAGTCAAAGTGTCTGTGGCTTCCTGAGCTGCTTCTTATCAACAGTCCAGTTTACAGCTGATCAACACCACTGAGAGCCAGTTATCCACATCAAAATCCCATTTTCTGCATCTTTAAATAACTCCACATATACAAAACGTTATAAACGATCTCACAGTGTTGAGGGGTTAAATTTCACTTTGTTCCATCACTGTCCAGTGACATTAAATCCACAGTGTTTAACACAGCTGTGAAAATGATCACAATGAAAAAAATGGGAGCGATATAGAATAAACAGGAGATCTGAAATGAGCTTTAAATCACTGTGAGAACATGTTAAAGTATATTCCACTATTATACTGGTCTTTTCAATAAATATGAAATACTAAAGAGACCAAACCAGTGGCTACATGTTGGAAAACAATTGTAACGAGCTTGTCTTTGTTTTTATTTAAACATAATCCAACACAACACCTTTAGTGCTCGATGAGGAAAACTCACAGACGTCAGGGGAGATCACAAAAACCCGAGGGAAAGTCAGCAGGTAGGCTGCAGAGCCATTAGGCAGAGAGCTGGAGTATGGTACCTGTCAGCCTGTATCCTGAGGTAGGATGGAGGCCAGCTGCTGGAAGTAAGAGCATGAAGCTGAGCTGCTGCTAAAGGAGCCCTAATGATGATAGCTTCAATATGAGACCTTTTCTCTGAGGTGACAAATACCTCCACACACCATACCGTCACTAAACTGTGCTCCTTACACTTGAGAAACCCAACCACTGACATTTATTGGTCGGGAGCCCTGGCGGTGTTGCGGAGTGGGAGAATAACTACCGTTACTAAGTACAATAAATGCCGCTCACAGGGCTGATTTATGTCGTCTGCTCAAAGGTGGAAGGAGGGAAATTAGACAGGAGGAAATTGTGACAAGAGTGTGACCCCACCATAACCAAAGTGATTAATTTCAGGGGAGGACAGAAGGACTTTTATTTTCAACTCACAGCTGTAAAGAGAAAAAAAAAAGGAAAAACTTGGAGTCATGTTGATGTGTCCCCTGTTGCAGGCTGTGAAAAAGACATTCAATAGACATAGCGTGAGTGTGTGAGTTTGCAGAAGAGAAAAACAACAGCTTTCCTCGAGCTTCTGCTATGATTTCACTGCCATTGCTGTAAATCAGCAGGGATTGAACAGCTAGTCGTTAACCTGTCGTCGGGATGATGCCGACTGTTGGTGTGTTTCACCGCTAACACTGTCCAGGTTGGCAAAGAGGAAGCGCGCAGACACGAACAGAGATATAGACGAACAGGCATCAGCAAGTCTGCAGCGGCGTCCTAATAGTTACTTTACAAAAACGCAGACACCCAACTTTCATCTGGTCTTTATCTGCTGGCTCACACAGCACACACACCTGCAGCACCTCTGTGCATGTTTGGGTTTTCTGAGCCACTTGTTTTGAGAGCGGCCGGTTTGCTGGGAATAACAGGTTGATAAGAGTTATTTGCTAATGGCCCCGTGGATGTGTGAGAGACAGGAAGACCACACGGCCAGGTACAGATGAGAGCCTAAAGAGCGTGACGAAGAAAAGAGATTAACAGTCCATACGGGATGCCCTCTGGGGATATATAGCATAGCAATACACTTACACACACTGTTAAAGTGTCAGTAAAACTTAAAAAGAAACCTGCATCTAATAAGCTGGGGAATGTGTGGAAATTCAAGAAATTGAACACTTGCTTCTAATTGAATCAACATATAAAACAGGTCTTTAGCCACGGGCTGGTACAGAGCTACGCAGCTGAACGGGACTGATCCTGCTTCATCAACTGTGTTTTCAGACGAACCAATGAAGTTAGTGGAGGAAAAATATTAAATGAAATTTTAGCTGCAATTGATGAAATCATATGGGTCTCCAATGTGAAAGACGAGATCAGATGAAACAAACACATTGTGGTGCCAATCTAAATATAATCAGACACAAAATCAGCTGCTGTACGGAGCACTGTAAACAGCCGTCTCCCAGAGTATCCTGCCCAGAATTAATGCAGGGTTTTTTCCCATCGTGAAATAAATGAATGTGAGCAGGCTGATTAGAAGAGTTAAACAACAAGCTGGAAGTGCCGCTAGAGCTCGGCAGCATATGGCTTTTGGCTTTTGAGTTATGAGTCTGGGAAAAAACAACAAGGCTACAGCACGGCCCTATTCAGCTACGGTATTTCAATTTATCCTAAAATACCTTTTCCCTTTTTAAACCCTCTGAAGGAATTTTTTCTTCTGTTTCTTAATAAGCACCTGTCCAGTCTGGAGAGAGGCCATGAAAGAGCTGCAGAGTAGAAGAGCAGCCAGTCCTTTTGGCTGCAGACAGAGCGGTGACAGGTAAAGAGGCAGAGGATTAACGGCCAGTTTTTAGAACTGCAGCACAAAGGGGACTTCTCCCTGAACCCCTCGCCTTCTCCTATTGTGTGAGAGAGTGTGTGTGTGTGTGTGTGTGTGTCTACATGTATGTGCAGATGGAATCAATCCCCTCCTCAGGTTGGTTTTCAGACAAACATCCCTCTGGTTCATCTGAACATTAAACTGTCAAAATACTCTGATGTAAGTTTTTAGATTTGGTCGATATTTATCTATTTGGTTTTATTCTACAGCACCTCTGATGCAGTGATGCTCTCATCAGAGTCACTGCATCATCACTGCTTTCTCTGTCAAACCTGGAAGTAGAGACACACAATATTACATTTGAAGCTCAGTCATTTTCTGAAAAGGAAAGCAGAGATTTAATCTGCTCCATTCCCCATGACACAAGTTTTTAAATGTAGCTACGCCTGCATGTGTGTGTCTTTTATTTTCCTGTGAACAGCAGCAGTAAAACCCTCCTCAGCTCTCAGACATCACAGACTTCACAGGGTTAACTCAGTGACACCACTGCACAAACACTCCTGCTCCAGTGGCCTGGCACAGGCCGACTAAACCACAGGAATGGCTCTATACACTGTACATTATGTGTGTTTGTGTTGAGTGACTTCGATCCTCTGCCCGGGAGCGTGACTGAGGGCTTCCTGTACGTGACAATACTCTGTACTGTACTCCCACATGAAGCAGTAATGGAGCATACATAGAAGTACCTGCTGCTGTTTACAACTGCAGTTTCCTGCATCAGAATCACATGTTGAGGTGACAAATCACATGTCTCATAAATGTAAGACAAATTATTAACACTATACTGTAACTGAATTCACTGTGTGATACGTGCAAAATCCATTAAGTTGCTAATGAGCTTGTGTGTAACTTGCCTTTTCTATAGTGGGTGATACATTAACAAGAAAAACTGTGGCATTACAGAGCACATTCATTTTGGGGTGAGGTGCCTGAGTTACCTGCAGACAGATGGAGCCATGTTAATGTATTTATTGTCAAAGGCAAAAGAAATGTATTGCATTGTTTTAAATGTAGGTGCAGTGATTAGTCGACAATAAAAACAGTCAGTGACAAATCCAAAAGTCGACTGTTGTCACCAGACGTGTTTTCTAAGGAGTGAGGCATCTCCTTCATTCATATCTCTGCTCAGAGTTTCACATTAGCATCCAGCAGCAGGTAAGCAAACTGTGGTGGATTAGTTTCTTTGCTTAGAAAAACTGGCAGAGTTTTATTCATTTATAGTTTCTATCAACACTGAACACTGTGTCTGTCCTTGGAGAAGAAACGGGACATTTTTTATTTACTTCCTGTATCAGCAGCAGCTGATATCAGCAGCAAAGTTGATTAAGAGATGAATTTCTGATTGAAGTATCCTTCTTTCTTATCCTTATTATTAATTAGCACATCATTGAAACAACCTCATGCTGAATGTAAAAGCTGAGAGCTAAATAGGAGTCATTTAATAACGATCGTTTCAATAGCTGATGATTAACCAACTCTCAGAATGATCCTTAGTTGCAGCCCTAATGTTAAATTGATATAAAAACCCTCCTGGTGATGCTGCTCCTGTCTGTGATGCAGAATGGTAAAACTCTGTTGTAGTTACATTTCTGTTTGGTTGTGTCACCTTCAGTGTATCGACAGAGGAAGATCAGAGGCTTTGTTGGACGTGGCTGCGTGTCTTTTAACCATCACATTAAGTCTTCTTACACAAGCAGGATTTGAGTCACGCAGCAGCCACTGGAGACAACGAGCTGAGCTGCAGAGAACTGACTGATCATCTCATGTGATAATTATGTAACACTGAACTCCCAGTGCCTTTCATCTCTGTTGTGTGTGCTCATGTTAGCTGGAGGCATAACGTGGTGTGAAATACACTCACGTTGTGGCAATGGCCAATAGAAGAGAAACAGAAGAGCACTATTCAGCCATTTTTAGTGCCAGTGATGTTTCCTATTTAAAGCAGTCATAAGATCAGTGCACCCCTCCTGCTCTGACTGCTGTTTCACTTTGAAGACAGCAGACACTGAAAGCTGCCTGGTATCTGGTGGTTTTCAGTTTACCTTTCTTCTGCAGCTGTGCCCTCTCCTTCTGCCTCAGGTCGATCTCTCTGCCCAGCGCCTTCCTCTGCCGCTGCAGCTCGCTGCGCAGCACGGCGATACGCAGCTGCATGCACTCCCGCTCCTTCTTCTGCTCACACAGGACAGCAGAGAGCAAACACAGGAAAAGGATGAGGGGAAAATTAGCAAGTGGTCACAGTAGTTTTCAGTGTTTATTACATTTTGTAAAGGCCCTCGAAAATTCCTACAAGCTCCCCCCAACAGCAAGGCTGTGTTTTTGCAGGCTGATCCCATGTCACATTGATTTAATACACTTCCACCAGCTAATGCTCACTATTAATAATCCAAAAATCCACCGTGAACAACTAATGACCAGAAATATGGAGAATGATCCTGATATTCAAAACATCCCACTGAGCCCTGAGATCAGTGTTACTGGTGAAAAGGTTTAGTAACGTGGCCGAGTCATGGGAATGGCTGACTGCATGTTCAGTGGTGTGGACTTCAAGCTTCACTCGCAAACAGCTGCTCTGAGAAGATGAGAGGAGATGAGAGGAGATGAGAGGAGATGAGAGGAGATGAGAGGGGAACCTTGACTGAACTCCTCACAGCACCTCGATGTTTGGATCTCATCTCACACAGTTCACCTTTTTATAGTTAGCTAGCTATCTAGCGATCTAGCTAGTTAGCTAGTTAGCTAGTTTATTCCGGGTATGCAAATAACACCAAAAGTACAGGCTTCCTGCTACCAAACAAATTCATTATACAAGGTGACCCAAAAATACAGGAATTTTTGAAGTGTGTATTGGCAAACATGTGCAAGTGGCACCACCACAAGATAAAAATGAAAATTCAATCATTGTTTCTTAAATGGCATCTTTTAAGGTTTCAATTAGTATGAATAAAATATTTTTCTCCCATCACTCTTGATTTTATTGGATTGTTAAAAGATTTCTGTTTTTTTGTGTCACCCTGTACAATACAATACAACACAATATAGAAGTGAAAATTGAGGAAGAAAAATAATAATAAAATACAGAAAATAGAAAAATAAAGCATAGAAGAAAATAAATGACATATCCAAAAAGGAGTGAGAAGAAGCATAGCTTATTTCCTCTGACCTCTATGTCAAAATAATAAATATGCATATATGTACACATAGATATACATACACATCTCCATATCAAATAATGACTGATAATCACAAATATTCACTTAATAAAATAATTTCCTTGTACCTGCTAAACAACATATTTTTGTACTTTTTCTTGAACTGTTTGATATTTAGACTTTGATTTCCTAGTTTGACACCAGAGAGAGATATACAGAAACTTTTCATGGTTGTTCGTATGTTTAAGATTTTAAAGTTATATTCCCTCTTAATGGATAACCTCCCACCTGCTTTCTGAATACATTCTGAATATTTTCTGGTAATTGTCTGTTTTTTGCCTTGTACATGATGATTGCTGTTTGACAGGATACGATGCAAGTAGTTGACCTTATGAATTGTCATTAGTATTATTGTACTGCATGTCATTTATCACAGTCCTGCATATTGAACATTCATTCATGTATTAATTAGTTAATTTATTCACTTCACGTTGTTACAGCTCCACAAGTGTCTTACTCTGTTTGTCACAACAAGTCGTGTTTGTTGGTTTGTTCCAGTTTTCTTATCTGTGTCCTACACATGTTTTCAGATATTTTTGCTAACTGCTCCTAATGACTGTATGAATGTGAGAGTCTGTGTAATTAATTATCACAGTATGAACAGTACAGATGAGAGCATTCCTTTCTTGTGCAATACTCTCAGGTCTGGTGTTGTGAATGCTGCCTTATCTGGTCGTCTACATCGAGCAGAGACATCTTGTTTGTTTGTTTTTTTTTTTAAAAAAAAACACTTGAAAAATCTTTTGGAAAAATAAGATTTAAAAATAAGATAGACTTTTTTAACCAAACTAAAAATAATAATTAGTTTTTTCCTTGTTAAATGTTCTTTAGATTATAGCTTTTTACTATTTTTATGCATTTAAGTTTGTGTGTTGCAACAATTTTTGCCATGAAATTGTTTTATTATTATTATTATGATATTAGTCCATGGACACAGTTAGCTGAGCTCAACATAAAGACTGGACTCAGGAAAAAACAAAAGTGTCCCCACCCTGCACCTGAGCAGACACCTCGTGGAGCAGGTGTCAACACAAGCTGTTGTTAAACAGTGATATTATCAGTGTATTATCACAGCCAAGGATCTGCTGTGATTGGCAGCAGAAGACGCCAAAGACACGACAGAATATTTGGCAGCAGTGGTTTGATTGTGAGGCCAACAGAGACAATAATTACCTGTAAGAAATAGAGCATAGCTGTGACAGTATGGATGTTCAGCCACTTTCCACCACAGAAAAATTAAAGCAACACAAAGACAAACCCTCCACATTGAAGTCTGTGGCACATGCAGTCGTATAAACCCGAGTGAGAAACCGCAATAAAGCCTGTTAACTCCAGATAAGTATCTGTCTTTGCGTCTGTACCCACAATTCCTGCCTGGCGTCTCCCTCACCACATGCTCCCTGACCAGCAGCAGCAGCATCAGAGTGCAGGTCATTAGTCAACAGCTTTGCCTCACTGCAGGGTGTCCCTTCATCAGGCTTCATGTCTGTATCTGCTAGAGGGGGAGCTAACCATCTAATGAGGAACAGCACCGGGGATTCACAGACAGATGGATGTGGATGTGGGATACAGTCGACGAAGGGGAGAGATTAGTGGTTAACAGAACAATGCAATGAAAAATGATAAGTTGGGATGAAGAGATAGGGAAACTTCAAAACACATGAGGGCAGATTTGGAGGCAGTCTGTTAGAAGTGTGTGGATGGTGTCAGAGAACTAAGAGTGTAATATGACTTTGAAGACATAAATATAGAGTTGCAATTGAAAGCAGGATGGATAAAGGAGTGAGCTTGTTATTCATTCTGTAGGTTGCAAGCAGGGACTGTGGCATCTCACACACACATACACTTAGATAGTGATCGCAGCCTGGATCAGAGGGAGCTCAGATATGGCTGCTCCTAAAGGTTTCTGAGGGCTTTGTGGAGCAAACAGAGAGCAGCATCAGTCACAGGGAGACGACTGATAGAGCCTCCATCTCTCCAACGTGTCGCACCTTGATGCTTGCATGTTAACCACCACCGGCTTTGGCACGAACTATGAACCTCCTACACTTTCACTGAGCGGCATAGTTGACAAGTGGGTCACAGCCCTGTGAGTGTGTGTGTGAGGGAGAGACTGTAACCCACCACCAGTGTCCGTCTGACTCCTACTGAACATCAAACAGCAGTGGGTCAGCTGAGTAAATAAGCAGCAGACGCGGGGGGAGCATGTTGTAACCCAGCAGATTAATGGCAGAGTGTGGGTGAGAGGGTGAAAGGGCCATGCGCTGAGGTTGGTGGCCTCCACTCTGTCCCTCTTTGATCCATGCTCACCATGACGTTCACAGAAGGATAGTACAGAGCTCTCCAAAGAGGGAAACCCTTAGAAGAGCCACACAATGCTCCACTCACTCCAAGTTGCAGGGCTTTTACAAAAAAGGTAGAAGACGAGGATTATGTGATTTATTAGCTGATTTGAACCCTGAAAAGGGTTTTAAGGAATGTTTCACTGAGGGAGAAATATCAGAGACAAGTTTTTGAAAGGGAGCCTTTGTGGCAAAAAGAACGGAGCCTCAATGTTTTTGTGGGAAGGCTAAGGCTATGGTGGAGCTGCTTTAATAGGTAGGGTGAAGGTCTGGGGAAAGGAACAAAAAACGAGGCACATCAAAAGCTGATGGAGAGCATGATGGAAAGCAACAGCTGTAACAGCTGTCTAAAGTGGTTCATTGAAGAGGCACTCCAAACCTTTAAGACTGGTCTCTGTGCAACAGCACAAACCCACTTTCAAAGATTTGAAACTTTGAGTGGACTTGAAAACATCACAGTTGTCCAGACTCTCACCATGTATAGTATGTAATCCTGCCACCAGGAAAAGGCTTTTTTTTTCTACCTGGAAGATAAAAACTGCCAAGTGTCACTGCCTCGGGGCTTTTCTAACAGCAGAAGAGAGGGGATGCTTTTGAAGTGAGTGTTTACAATAAACACAATGTCAAACCTGGGATCAGTGCTCGGTTTTCACAGCTGTGTGGCTGCCAATTCCAAAAATGTTAAATATGCTTTCTTGCTTTTGCTGTGGATCCTAGTCAAGGATATGACACGAGGTGGAAACATAAACAGGGGATTTTGGTCAAAGCGCGATCATGGAGGCAGGTGGGATATTGCTCTATCTCCACTTTTCAGCTGAGCCACAAAAGCAAATGGATTCAAAAGCTGTTTAAAGGACATAAAGACACCATACATTTCTTTACCTTACAATTACATCGGGGGCTTTGGCTGATACAAGCTCCTAAGTCCTGCTCAGCATTAAGCACAGTACAGTCTGCTGATGCTTATTATTAGTGGGAAAAGCCAGTAGGCCTGTTGGCGCTGATCACAGCAATTACTGCTCCATGGTGTTAATTAATGTTCATAGAAAACATCAGATCTCTGATAGCACGTCATCCCTATGTATTTTCTCAAAACACAAATTTCACTTCAACCTTTCATATTTTCACTGCACTCTAAGCTGATGAAACAACAATGCAGAGTACTGCTGAAACAGAGCAAGTAAGCCTCCCAAACACTGATGTGGAGAAGTTGCTGATGAGCAGGAATGTGCTGCTGCTGCCGGGTGACTGTGGCTGGGTGACTGTGCTCACCCGCTCTGTGCAGGTCGCTGTCGTCCGTAGTTTTTCCTCAATCTCCTTCCCGATCTTCTGAACCGTCACTTGGGTCTGTTTGATGGCTCTCTGGGCTGTGTGAAGCCTGCAGGAGATGAAAAACACACAGTCACCATCCACATAATTCTAACAACACACTGGACCACAAGAACAGCTCGGTGTTGAAACCGAGTTTCCAAGAGACTATTAAATTGATTGGCTGAACAAAAACTGAGTGTCAGTGTCACGACTTTACCAGCAACTCATTCTGTTTAGTTTGGATGTTTACAGTAACTATGATTGTCCCCATGTGGGAAAGAGTCATTGTGTAGTGTATTTGTTATCCTCCCTTGTTGCTTTTTCTGATTTACTTGGTTTGACCTTCATTGTTGAAGCCAGACTGCTGAGTCTGTCTCTGAAACCGTAAAACTTAACGACGAGCTTTGACATTAAATAAAAGGACAAACACAATATTGAGAACATTCCTAATAATAAAAGTCCAGACCAGACAGATCAAGTTCAATAATACCACAAATATGACAGCAAAAGTTTAATCACTATTATTGTCTAATAATCTAACCCCAATACATTGTCCAACAGACCCCAACCCATCAGTTCCAGAAAGCAACCCCCACGAGGCCCAGTAATTAAGTGAAACCACAATGATGGAGGCCTAGCTCCAGACTCCATGTCACTGTCATCAGTCACATAAGGAACAGCAAGATCGGTCCACAAATGACAAGCAAGCACATTATTTAGACCATCCATCACGGGAGCAGTTCACTTCACCAACAATGTTTTCTTCAAGTCCATAGAAAGACGGACAAAACCCCCTGAAAAAAACTCAATTAATCAACAGGCATCAATCCCACATGGTGGGAACGAGTTACAGAGAACAGACAAAAGGAAGAACTGGCAAACAAGAGCAATGTCCCACTGCTGTTAGATCATCCATGTGCCATGAGCGCTGGATTACACAGTGATGGTCACGGTGTTTTCTTGATGTACAAAGAGTGGATCTACTTCTGGCTCCTTCATAAAGTTCTGATTAGCTCTCCCTGTTAGCATGTTTTTATTTTTCCATTACCTTCAGCACTGCATCCTCAAACTGCTGCTGATGAATCTTCCAGTTCCTCAGAGGAGATCAACCAAATAGTTTGGCTTGATGACAGATATAATCCTGTTTAAACTCATCCATGTGTTTTTACTCGGGCAGCTCGCCTTAAAGCAGTGTTACAAATTAACGCAGCTGCTTAACTCACTAGTTTGTGATACAACAACTCAAACACTTCAGGTGGAGTTCATGAGTAAAGAGCAGAAACTGGAGCTGGTGATTACAGCAGACAGAAAGAGGGGATTGTGGTTTGGGTCATAAGTGCGATGTGAATAGGGTTTTCTTTAGGTATGTGCTCGCTTTGAGTCATCTAGACATTGCCTCTTGAGTGGCTTTAGTGTAAGAGGCTCTTTGCTGCTTGTTGGGGTCATTTTACAAATCCCAAGAGCCTGTTTTCTGATGAGGCTCACACAGACACCTCTGCACATTACCTCTGCATATTACTGCTAACCCTTAAAAAACAGTTGTATGATGATGCAAACAGACCTTTGTGGAAGTTTCTACAGGAACATCACCTGGTGTTGTCTTCCCACATGTTTAATCTGTCTGAGGTGACAGTGATAGCTGGTGGAGATAGTGCTTAGGAACATCAGGGCAAATCTGTTTTGACAGCTTCATCTGTTTAGGTGATTGCGATGGGAGAATCTGATATGGCCTTTTCCCCCAGGTGAGAATAGTTATCTCCACTCTGCTTTTCACGCATGTCTGCCCCCTTATCATCATCCCCTGAGCCTTGGCCTAACGCCTGCCCATCACTGCAACCTACAGACCAGCAGAGGGGCTGCCGCTCAGTGGGGCAGCTCTTTAATCGCAGGCCAATCATCCACAGAGAGTTAACTTCCTCACCCCGACAGCTCCTCCTTTTCATGGCATTAAAAGATATGCAGCAACTCTGTCATGGATTTACAGGAAGTTATGACTGAGGCTGTGCATTCAACCCTTGATCCTGATACAAATCAGACAAACAACAACATTTGCTCCTTCAACGTGGCACTAGACTCTGCAGGGTGTCGGATGAAACTGCTGCTTTGGAAACTTCCAGATGTTTGATAAACAGATCGCATCTTGTTGAAATTCTTGACTTGGGGTTTTTAGGTATCGTAACAATCAGAAAGCATAAGTGTTGTTTTAGATAATCAAGTATTACAATCAAGCAGTGAAAGAAAACTGATGACCTTCAAGTACTTTTCCAAAGCTGGCAGCAGAGCTGGCACAGCTCTCCACCAACGGCTCTTGTTTTTCTGTTCATTTACCTTTACTGATTATCTTGAAATAAATATTTGCCGTGGTTTATGTGTTGTGGTGTGGTCCAGCATCCGCAATTTTGTAATTAGCGGCTGAGAGGGAATCAGCAAATGCAGATGTGTCATCTGGCTTACAGAGATAAGCAAAGACAAAAAGATCTGAAGAAGACACCTGGGAGCACTGTACTGTTTTTCTTCTGAGAGGAAACATCAGGTCTGGCACTTCTTCAGGCCCCATGTTTCTCTTTGCTGTTGCTGCAGCTTTTCTTAAACAAGAGGGTTACAATGATGATGAAAGTATCCAACAGTCTTCCAGTACCTTACACACTGCACCGCAGGGCTTATTCTTCTGAGGAAACACTTGGACTCAGTGAGAAACATCGTGTGTGAGTGTGTGAGTAAAGGAAGCAGCAGGTAGTGTCCAGCCAAAGACAAGCACAGTTCCCTCCTGTCAAAAAGTGGCTTTCAAATCAATCAAACAAATTAACTAATTGGTTCACAATGTTTGCTGAGAGCAGTCCTCGTCCTGTGATCTGACCAGCCTCCCACTTGTTTATCACATGCATGTGTGCCCGACACATTGTCAAACAATCCTGGGTCAAAGAAAGCGAGTCCACACAGTAATGACTGCACTGGATTCCTTTCCAGCAGCCATTTTTCAAACAGCCCTGGGTGAACAGGGCAGCCAATTAACCAATTCAAAACAACAAATTAAGGATAATATCCCGCTGCACACCTCTGCCAGGGACAAAACAGCCAACACAACAATAGGAAAATCACAACAAGCAGCACTTTTAAATTCTGTCTACATCTCATTGCGAAAGAATGTCAACACATTGAACCGCTTGCTATTCACATCCCTCCGCCATTGTCTCCATCTACAGGGAAGGGAAGATAAGACCAGTGGGGTGAAGTTTCTCTGGTAAGCCTGTATATTTACTTCTTCTACTCCTCCAGGCTGATGTTTTTGTGGGGATCTGCTGAGTTGCCATAAGCCGTGTTGACATGAAAACTATAATAAAGATACAGGGAAGCCTGAGAGATCTTGGGAAGATATGTTCAGTCTTTAAAGGGTCAGTGAGTTATGAGTCTGTGTTCTTGTCTTACACTAAAAATCTTAACTTGTTATTCATGGTGACTTAAGCTCCCTGGTGTAATGAGGCTATTAGTAAAAGCCTGCTGTTTAAGAAGCCAGAAAACACAGAGAGAGGCTCAGGCTTGATACTACAGTTTTAAGTTGGGGTACAACTTGAGAGGTGGGGGAACAAACCCTACATCAACAAGCTGAGATAACAAAAGACAGCACCGCTCAGCATGCACTGAGGAGGAGGTGAGGCTGGAGACAATATGAGAAAAACAACCAAAAATAGTTTGGCCAGTAGAGCGATAGAAGGCAGACAAGCTGGAAAAGATAAGTCTGATGTCTAGAGAGAATACAAACTGGGAGTGAAAAAAAACACAGTAATGCAAATAATAGATGGGGTATTATCTAAACTGACAAAACAACCTCACAGCACCTCTTATTTCACATGTACAGGGGTTAGTGTGTGAGAAAGTCCACTCCAGAGGTGTGAAATAAAAGCACCCACATCCACATCTCCACAGCAACCTAAAGCTGAGGCAGTCGGTCTGTTGCTGCAGCGTGGCTGAGACTCCAAGGTCAGCCACAGACTCAGACCCAGCTGCCCAACAACAGCGTCCTGTGGTTCAGGGCTGTGGCGAGGAGACCCTGAGGGGCTGCCTGCAGGAAAGCATTATCACCTCAACAGTCTCTGGAGGCAGAGAGAGACCCCCCATAGAGCTTCACCACCTTCACCCTGCACTGCTGCTGTTGGCACATACTGTACCTACATGCGTATTTCACCTTAGGAGCAGATACAGGCAAATCAGAGAGCACAGGCAACATATGGCTCTGATCACAGGAGAAGAAAGGAGAGTTCCCCCTTTAGGCTTCAGACGTTTGAGACACTGCACTGAACTGTGAAAGTTCTGCCCTGAGAATGATGTTTACCATGTGTCACAGGGCCACTGTTTTAATATTCAGCATCAGCTGTGGTTTTGTTTTCTTTGAAAAGACTATTCAGCGTCTACAAGTAAGCACATAACTCTTTGGTTTCAGAGAGCTGTGAGTGAGGGGCCAGTCAAGTATTTCCACTTAAACACCACTTCACTGTGACATGTAAGAACGCATTATGCCCTAAACTGAAACAGTGCCCCACTCTGTCACTCCTTCTACCTCTCCAGTTTCTTTAATATCCAACTGGTTCAGAGTGCAGTTTTGATGCAGCAGAGATGTGAGTTTGCAGCTTCTACCAAGTCCTATCAGGTCCTTCTTCTCCTCTTACTGTTCACGTATCCTGAGACGTCCCCAGCCTTGTCCTGGTGGGACAGAGGAGCAGACTCCTGGTTGAGAACATGTATTAAAAACCTGATTTAATCTGTAAAAATAGTGTCTACACAAGGAAAAACCAGCGTTGTTAAACAGCTGGATCATCTTCGTCACTGTCTTCTCTGCCCCAGACGGGGGCCCAGCTCTATGTAGGATGTGGCTTGCCCTCTATCTCAGCCTCTTTGAGAGAGACAAGAGTTTGCTGATTGATGATCTGTACGCTCCCTCTTCATCTCTCCATCTGAGACATGTTGTGTTTGCTAGCCCACATCACCACGTTACTCACACAAGCGAAGGCTGTTGTCAACTGGAGCGGGGCTGAAAAGTGGACTGTGAATCTACAGACAAATTACCGTCATTAATCAAGATCAGTGCGTTCTTAGCGAAGCAGCTCTCATCCTTTTCCATTAAAGCCCTGCGCTGAGAAACATGCTTTGCACTGGGCCAAGGGAGAGTGGGAGAAAGTTGGGTGAGAGTGTCTGACAATGTGGGTGTCCTCTGTGGACATGCATCACTGTTCTTGGAGGGAAAAGAGACATTGACTCAAAGTATCTCCAGCAGGGTAAAGTAAGAATTATATGACGAAAGAAGAAAACTCTCATTCTTCATCCCACCTCATGATGAAAAACGTCAACGCATGGTTCAGCACCACCAACATATTGTATGTCATGTACGTATGCATGAGCAGCACTCCACCACAATGCTCCAGAAACTTAATGCACTTTGAAGAATGCAGAGCTCTGAAGGTCATAAACTGAGTGGATATAGTTATGTACCATGGGGGGTAGTGGGATAATCCCTGCAGGAGTGTACGATATCTGATGAATCATTCTGCAGTACATCATCATAAACTATGTGTATATGAGTGCACTAAAGCTAAAAACCCTGACAGGAGTGAGGAGCTGCAGGCAGAGCAGTGGAAGGGAAGAGGGGATCAGGGTAAGTGTGTTAAACTCCACAGAGTCCCACTGGGTGTGGACAGAAAGAAGAGGATGTGGATGAAGGTTGCAATAATAGAAGGAGCGAGAGAGGAGGTCATAAAAGTTATGATTCAAACTGGGCTTTTTCTGCTGCGAGCTGCTGGGGAGGTAACAGCCTCCTCTCATATAAACATAAACCATGACCACTTCTAGATGAGGGAGTGTTGTGAACGTTCAGCCAGCTTTGGCATAACTCCTGTTTCTTGACACTGCAAAGGCCTGTGACGCATTTATGACCCCTGATTTAATTCTTATGGAAGGAAAATCTGAGTGGCAGTCTTCATAATGCTCCTAATGACAGGATCCTTATCTTATTTTGGAAGTGTCTAACTCAAACCTCCCAGACATACATGTATTTAGTCAAAAACTGGGTGTAATTATGTTGTTTTGTGATAAGGCTTCCCCCTCCAAACAGAGGGTTTCCCTTCGGGGAAGCCCTGGGGACTGTGGAAGTAGTGTTTACATGCTACCACATTTAAATATAAATGTGGAACAACAAGCATGTGTTTGTCAACAGATGCAGGCACTGCTTAATGTCTCCACTTCTTAATTAGTGGAGCAGGGTTTCCCTCCTAACAAGCACCTTACTCAGCAAATGTCTGTCTCCTTCCTGTGGTGTAAAATTATACTACAACTATTTTCTCAGTCAACATCCTCACCAAGTTTAATTCTCCTCACAACCCCAGCTCTGACCCTGGCCTAATGTTAAGGTGCCGGAAATGTTTTATACATTTGTTCTGTTACCTCCAAGAAACACAGTGTAGACGCAGCTCATAGTGAGTCTGAGGATAATGGCTGTCAACTGTAACCTTTCCTACAGCGCCATCTGCTGGACAACAAGGAGTCAAGACAAATGTGCAAAACACAAGCAGGAGGGCAGGAAGTCTAATTACATGAAATATACAAAAAGGTAAATAAAAGATCTATTTTGAGAGAGACTGAACGTGGTTGGGTCTAAACCAGACATAGTGTTACAGATTCTGTTGTTAACAGTTGTAATCCACTGCACATGAAGACCATGCACTGAGCCTGCTGCACTGTAATGATGCAATAAATCTTATTAGAGTTGAGGCCTGAATAAAATAATATTGTGATGTAATACTGTTGGAGGACATGTGTCTTACCTGAGCAGTGAGAAAACACTGTAGGAGTTCCTGACTGAACTCTGGTCGACCTGAAGCAGACTGTTTTTCTTCCGCTCCGACTGATCCTGAAACAGCCACATGTAGGGTTTCAGTGCAGGAGCCAAACAGCGTCCAAATAAAGCTAATGAGATTAGCACTGAGTATTCCAATATAATATGAAATCTTTGAGAAAGAGATAAAAGGCTGTACCTTTTGATCAAAGTCAGCTGCGTAGTAGCCATCGTTCAATCCAAATATGATCTCATTTGGATTTCTGGATCGAATCTGGGGACACAGCGAGGCAGTGGAGGGTGATTGTAGGGACAGGGACAGGAGAACAAAGAACAGCTGGATGTGCATGAGACTGTGCTGTCTGTGGAGTGTAGTCTCACTGTGAAGGAATGGCAGCAGCACTGACCTCCTCCAGTACCATAACATTGCTTTTACTCCCTTTTTATTGAGTTTCGATGTAGAAAACTCCTAATGACAGAGCCAAAGTGACCTTCTACATTCTGGTCTCTAAACCTCATCACACTGGTGAGCAGCACTGCAACATGATTACTGATGACTTCACCACCACTGACAGACATCTGAAATGCACAGGGGGACACTGGAATGTACCGGAAAGGTAAAGAAACAGAAATGCATTTTCTGGTTTTTTGATTACCTTCAAAATGTTGCAATGACCTGAGTGAGTGTCTGGAGGAAATTATTCACAGTAATTCAATAAGTTGTCCAGCAAGTCAGCTGACTGGATTTTAGATTAATAAACTTACTTACAGACAAGCTCATTGTCTGTAAGTAAAGCAAACATTGTTGTCCAGAGAGAACACAACTGAGCTGATGCAGTGAGACACAGTCACACTTATTACCTCACCTTGTATGAATGGAGGATTTACTGCAGTTTAAATACAGACGTGACAGTAAAACAGAATTTTCAATCAATAAAACACTATGTTTACACTGACTTCTACACAGACTGCATAGGTTTTGTTTTAACAGCTGTGACCTTGAGACATAGTATCTAACTGTATATCAGGAGCCTTGCAAATTATTATTACATAACACATTTCATATCTTACCAACAACTTATTGCATCTCCTTTGACCACATGATGAGCCTTGTGACAACACTGTATATTACACAAATAACGATCATTATGATAGATATAGTTACTATAAAGATTGTCTGGTGTGTGGTTGCTGACCTGCTGTCCTGTGTATCTGAGACCATCAAGATTGACCTTCCATTCAATGAGGAGCTGGTACTGTTCCTCCTGTCCACCCCAGATCCTCACCACGAAGCAAGACACTGAGGTGTCCAGAAGGTCAGGGAGCATGCCAAAGTCCAGGCTCCGCCAAGTGGGATTCTGACACAAACATGCACAGACACAAAAGGATTAGTGAGGATAATGAGCATAGTGAGACAATCAATCAAGTGGTAATCAAGCTTTCATACAGGTCCAGTGAAGATGTGGGATTTAAATCTCTTCACCAGCAGCTACTTTATATGTCAAACAAGTAAAGCTGTGCAATCCCAATGTGAAAGCAGGAATGTGTGGCACCTCTGTTTAATTCATACTGTGATCCCCAGCCACTGCACAGTAATTGAATCATCCTGTTCTCTATTAACCCTAAAGTCTGATCCCTGCTGCCGTTTGTACTCTGTCCTTGAACGTCCACAATGACAGCACCACTACTGGTCCCACAGCACACCACTGGAGTCATTTATATCATTCAGGACCACGCAAAGAAGTCTCTTGCACCATTGGGTCAGTTTCAAGGACAGACAGGAGAGGAATGTCAAAAGCAGAAGTACAGTCCACAGGGTGGGGGTGTGAGAGGGCTGTGGAAAACAAAACTAGTGAGAGTCAGCAGTGGAAGTGGAGGGGAACGGCAGTCGTGATGAAAACAGGACGAGCAACAGGAAACGTGTTGCTAGTCGAACGATGACAGGAAGTAGACAGAAGACTGGAGGATGGATGCGAGTGTGAATGTTCAATTCAGCAGGAGGAAGCTGGACCAGGGGATGACAGGAGTCATGACTCTTGCAGTGCATTATACAGCCTGTCTGCTGAGGGTACTGAGCAGTATGCCTGGAAACCAGCTTAGGTCAGCTCATGACTCGGCAGCATGCCCAACAGTAATGGCTTGCTATCCTTGGCTGCTTCTATAGCTTCTTGCAGAGCTGCATCTGCCACGCAAATAAAAGTGAGAACAGGCAAAAACCACGTAGTATCGTACAGCTGGGTCACTTACACAAGAGTGAAAGTTGCACAACAGAAGTGTGTATCATATTTAATTCATGCTGACGCTGAATGTGTGAGAGGCTAAATACTTGTCTTTCCATTAATGAAATACAAGAAGCTCGCTTTCCTCCACTGTGGCACAGCCCGTAATGACCAGCATACAAACACTCTGCAGGCTGGACCTAATGACACCATCTTGAAACTATCCCAGAGACAGGAAGGAAGAGTCTGAGGGTTTACGTCAGGATACTCACCAGTGAGTCTCGTATGACTTCACTCTTGTAAAAATCTATAAAGACATCAAAGTAGGTTGATTAAAATAAGTCAGACATACACTGACACTCAACACTTAACAAGAGTAAATCAGCCCTGAAAGACAACTCACAAAAACTCAGCTTTAATTTGGACATTTTAAAGGATTGAAATGTAAAAATAAATTCATGAAGCTGCTGCACACACAGTGAGGGCAGCACTAGGACTTCACTGGATGATGAGCACGTTTTAAAAAGCACCTGGACAGATTTTAACTAAAAATACTCCCACAGTTCATACAGAGTAAGTTGCAGATTCAATACCCTGACCCCGTTAACTTAGGGATACACATTTTCTGCACTTTCCTCTCTGAAATCACTGGAATAGTAGAAAGTAAATTTTAGATAGTAACTGAACTACTCAACCATGCTCCTCTTCACAAACACAGACATAAACCATTTTGTAAACATTTATTTTAAGATGTTCTTCAAATAAAACTGAACAAAATAAACATGAGCATTGGGATCTATGGGTACGAGGGAGGATTGTCGACACTGACCTCGAGAAATGCGGTCTCCTATACAGAGGTGGAGGGTGAAGTAGGTGTCCAGCAGAGGGGAACCATTCTTGTTGACAATGTTTCTGGCTGCAATGCTCCTGAGATGACGCAACCGTCTCTGTTTGGCAGGAAAAACATCAAAAGAGATGGAGAGAAAGTGAGGACGCGTTGACAACAGAGAGCTGTAGTATTCAGTTTCACTTGACTCGTGTAAGAGCCATCAGCAAATACAATCACTGCAGCTCTGAAGACACACAACCCTGACACGGACCCCGGACGAGTGAGAGAAATCAATGAAGTGTCACATTTTCTATCCTATATCTAAACAGCCTAAAATAGCCAACATTTGTCATGCACAGAGAAGACAGCAGCAGCTGCAAGTTTGAATAATAGAGCCATGACAACTTCATGGTAGAAATGAAGTCGCCAGTTAACTAGACAGACATGGTCAGTCGTGACAGTCACATGAGTAACATTTGAACATTTTTAGCTCTACAATAAAATATCACAACAAAATTATTCATGAACACATGGCTTTTGCAAGTGTACCAGTGCAAAGACAAATACAGGCTAAAAGAAATAAACATAATTCATTAGTGAAAACCTAAAACAATCCAGAAACCCCTCACATCTGCATGGTCTGAATAGTAGCTGCATCCTAAAGTGTACTACAGCAACAATCTAGTATATTGATGTAAAATAAATGTGTGCGTGCTTGTAAGTGTGCAGCCACAAGCAGCTCAGAGATACCATTTGGCAACTTCCTGCTTCAGGCGAACACATCACTACATCACAACTTCTCTGTTGACCAGCCGGCCCAGCTTCTCTCCTGCAGCCGCACACAGACTAAATCTAAGTCATGGGATTCCCTACAAGATTAAGGGCCTCAGAAACAAAAAAAGTGATTGTTCCACAGGGGACTTTTAACCCCCTGCTTAAAAATGTCAGTGCACATTTCTGAATGGGCTAATGTGGACCACAGACAGAGAAAAATGTCTGTGTTGGAGCTACTGTGTCAGGCTCACCAAAATCAAACTACGCGAACATCAGAGCCCTTATTATGCACAATAAGCTCTGGCACAGATCAAAGTCAGCTTACCTACAAAGTCGACCACATGTTATAAAATGATCATAAAGGTCTGATGGTGGTGTGTGATTAATGATTGGTGTAACAGTGATTAGCTGGTCACAGGTCTTGCAATGAACATCTGTACTTCATGACCAAACTGATGGTCCATTTGTATAGAAACTTCACTGGACAAATTAAATCAAAACTGGGGAAACAGAGCTGAGTACAGCTGATGAGTCGATTAGATAAACTAAAACTAAAACAAACTTCATCAAACAGCCCTGCATTAAAACCTACCTCCCTGAGGTTCTTATCAACATAGTATAACATTACACACAAAGACGACCGTCGTGATTTTATCAGGAGCCACTTTAAAGAAATACGTCCTCCTCCAACCTGGCAGACAGAGTCTCAAGCTATCTCTTTAACCCTTAGGTTGTACTGAATGTTATACACATCATATATAACATGAGCAGGCATTATGGAGATTTTTACATTGCCAGACTTTATGGCTGCCTTAGGGAAACAAGCAGTAATGAAGAACTTCATTCAACATCGCCTTTTGGATTAAGCATTTCACACAAAGGCCAGTGAATCTAAGCAAGCTCAGTTTTTCAAGTTTTTCCAAATAAAACAAATAAGTTTTCTGTACTTTAGGCACCACAAACAATAGTCCATCTGTCTACACAGTACTGGCATGGCTGCAGAAGATTCAACGAGGCAGAATACTTAAAACTCCAACAAATTTACATGTCTAGACACCACATGGGTAAGTGTGAAAACAGATTTTTTTGTCATTTGGGTAAAATGATCCTTTAAAGAGCAAGTAAGATGGAATGTTAACAGAAATTACAGCAAGAATTTAACTAAAAGTATATATATCAGACATTCACATGTTCCCTTTGTAGAAATGTAGTACAAAGTGCATTTTAACCAGAATAAGAATGGAATATGTTCACATTACTGAACTGAAGACATAGTCTGACATGACATCAATTCAAACTTTGTTATTGACGGGAGTATTTAATACACTTAGCATTAATAAACTACATCTCTCTATCTATCTATCTATCTATCTATCTATCTATCTATCTATCTAGACACTGTAGATACTTTCACTCCGGATGTAATCTGAAGTGGTTTGATACAGAATAGCAGAAATCAGTCCCAAAAACCCCTGCTGCATACAGCTTTTACATACTCACTGCTCTTAAAAGCTGTGCAATACCCATATACTAAATCTAATCAACGATGCTCATTAATGCTGAGAGTATGTACAACACAGCTACAACCAATATGAAGCTGTAAAGCAATGACAGTCATGGTGGTGTGTGTCAATGAGAGGCTTTGAGGGACTCCAGTCTGAAGCAGCTTAATGAAGCAACTGTCAACTTCATGCATTTCGTTCCCGAATGAATGAATGAATCAATCAAAGGAAGATGGATTTACAGACTTTCAAAGAATTCCTTGGATCAATTGAGCATAAATGAAATTAGTGCATGGTGAAAACATGGTTCAAAGCAAAGTGAAATAGCTGTAGGAGACAGTGTAACGTCATTATAACGACACACTCTGTGCGACCGTTTCCCTTCAGCTGAGCTGTCACCTGCGTGCTGACATAACGCCAACTTAAGTTACCCTTAGCACAAGCATGCTAGCTTTGTACAAAATTAAAACTGTGGAAATGTAAAAACGCTCCAAATAAGTAAGTAGAGTGAAAAGCCTGGGTCAGAACTACCACACGGCAGCCGGACTGGCTGTGGTGTGTCCGGGTTGTCAGTCAGGTTGTATTTATTGCCAATTAGCTAGCTAACTGCAAGCTAGCAGTTACTAGCTAACTAGCTAGCCATACAGGCCTGCCGTGTACCTGCAGGCAGCAGTTGTAACTGGCGCTGTGAACTAGTACATCACACAATGAGACGGCCCACTGCAAGTTCTCCTGAGTTCATCTGAACGCAGCAGTTGCCAGCAGGACCTCGGAGGGTTAGCATTTACCTGCTGGGACGTGAGCTCGACGTGTAAGGCTCTGGAGGATGAAGCTCCAGAGTTGGTGACAGAGGCGGCGGGGAGAGCGAGAACCCGACCGGTGATGGAGTTCATCCTCCTGTCGGCATCTAGCGGGTCCCCCTCATTCAACAAAACATCCCATCCTCGACATAGACCACACTCGGATAAAAGTTTAGGAAGCTGCGGGTGACGTGCAGAGACCCGCAGTGGCGGCTGTTAGTGTTGGTAAAGAGCTACAACAGCTGTCAGCTAACCAGCAGGACGTAAACAAAGTACAGGCTAGTCTGCTACATTCGGTTCGGAAATCCGTCTCCGGGTGGGAGGAGCGAGTCTGAACCAGGTGATTGGTTCAAGCTAACGTCAGTCACGATAAGGTAACACCTACTACAGTAAACTCGTGCCGTTATTGGCTGGTTTATCTGTTTATCTTCCCGGATGGGGCGAGCGTCCCTTGAAATCTGTCAAAGCTGCAGAATATGAGGAAGTTGCATAGTACAGCGTGACATGCAGGTGACAGTTGAACGGCGGCATGCAGGCCGTCCTCAGTGGTGGTCTCCATTACAGCTGCGACAAGAAGTCTACAAAACAAATCAATTTTTTGTAATACAGATTATCAACATTATTTTCACTGACCTCCCAGTACACAAGGCCGTAATAGCAGACAGTGGCTGTACGCACTTAAAAAAATGTTGGGTTGTTTTAACCCAGAAATGGGTCAATACTGGACTCCACTTTTTTATATATATATAATTTTTACTAAACATTTGTATGTTTTTTAGTGTTGTTGTTCCCCAAAATGGCATTGTGTTTACCTCAAAATTTACTGTTTTTATCCAACATTTTGGGGTTGTTGTTTTGTTTTTTTTTTTAGTAATAACAACGTACTAAATAAAATGGCTGAAACAATTAAATATTGGTTAAAAACAACAAAATACTGAGTAAAAACTACAAACTGTTGGGTAAAAACAGCACATCTTACTGGGTTAAATTAACCCAGCACATAGTAAGTCCAATACTGACCCAGTTCTAAGTAAAAACAACCCAGCATTTGTTAGTGTGTAGTAATGTGTGAAACATTTGATCAATAATACCCTGATTGTATTTTCGGCTTTGAGTACTCTGCATGCATTACACAATAAGATTCCTCATAGTACTGCAGCACCAAGAGAAAGACCCTCTGTACCCGAGAGAGGGTTAGAAAAGTATTGCCATTCTTCCCTGAACTAAAAGCATTAATACTGCAGTGTAAGTATATAAAGTCCTGCATTCCTAATTATTCTTAAAAGTGAATAAGTATTATCAGCAAAATGTATGCAAGTATGAAAAGTACTCGAAGTAATTCTAAGAAGGACCTTTTAATGGATATGATATTATGTACACTATGCATGTTATATGTTATCTGCTGTTGTTGATTCATTACTGCATTTGCACATGTAGTAGACTTGTAACGATTTATCATATTTAATTAGTTGATCATATGTTTTTTTAATGTAATCTGCGTTTGCAGTGGGACTTAACAATGTTTGGTAAAAATATGAAGAAGTGAAGCATTTAAAAACCTACATCTAAGTACAGTAATTGAGTAAATCCACCACCACTGACTGTGCATTGAGCATGTGGCTAATTTGTGTAAAGCTTTATCCTCCTGACTGCAGAACATGAAGCAGCCACCAGAGGGCTGCACCAGCCCCACAGAGGACTTGTGTTTCCACCATGTTTCCACAGGGACAGTGGACTTTGCATTAAGTATTGATTGCTCTCTGCTTTTGTCTGTTTTGTGTGCTTGAAAACAGGCCGGTCTCAGTGTCGACTCAGAGGTCTGTTTAAAGTTCCATATCATTATTGATCAGTTTTCAGGGGTGGAAAGTAAATTGTGTACTTATAGTTCAGAAGTACTTTTATTTCACTTGGTCAATTCTACTCCACCTCATTTTAGTGGAAAATTTGATTCATTTTACTCAACAGCATTTCTTTTGCAGGTAGAGTTACTGGTGGCTGAACCACTCTGGTTCAAAACAACATTAATTTATGAAATGTGATGCGTCCATCAAATTATTAAAGAGTTGACTTGCAAATGAAAATGCATCAGTAATACAACACAGGAGACAGGAGACAGAATACTCCTGTACAAAAAATGATTACATTTAATTTTAAAGCTTTTTTACATTACCTAGATAAATACATCTGCAGTAGTGAAACCAGACATCTATATATATTATTATACATTTCAATTTCTGTGCAATATCCCAAACTATCCACTTCTTACTTCAACTCACCACTTAACAGGACTGTTTACTACCTCAGTAAACGTCTATACCATATGTAGTAAATATTGTTGTTTACCTTGTTTTGGTTCTTTAATAGAGATTTTTATTTATTTAATTTTTACCCTTAACTTGCTTAGTGGTTGTTTATTTCTGCTGTTTGTTGAGAGACACCACACAAAATGTTGTTCTAAACAATGACAGTAAAATTATTGTATGTGTTCATTATAAAATCCAGAATTTCTGAATATGTTAATAGTTCAATAGTGTAACTACTACATACACCATTTAACATCCATTCTCAGTGTGGTTCCTATGGTGCAAGTTTCCAGGGTCAAGCGTCCACTTGGGACCAGACTGACTTCCAGACTAGTTGTGAAATTCTGCTATAACTCACATTTGAGATGAGCTCAAAAGATGTTTAATTTCCAGCATTTTATGTCTTCTGGTGTCAAACTCTGAATGTGAATCACTGTGAACACTGAAGCTCAAACACCCAGGAGAATTAAAACTGAATAAAGTCCAGTTTTCAGTGGAGGAACTCAGACACTTCTCCAAACAGATTCACTACTGTTAATGTCAAATCCAAAGATTGTTTAAACTCACTGAACTTTATATTTGAAGAGGACGACACTCACACACAGGCCAGAATTTAATTTTAGTGAAATGTGAATAAAAAGATTACTAAATATTTCTATTCAATACCAAAGCTTCAGAACCAGTCACTGCATGTGTGATATAGTCTGACAGGTTTTAAGAATACATTATTATTTATAAAAGGTTATTTTTGAGAATGCAGTATACATACTTTGTGGAGGTCTTATGAAACACACAAACACACACATCTCCTTCTGAAAACATATAAAACTTTAATTTAAATACCAGCAGACAGATGACTCCATCCATCATGCAGACAGGACTTGCTGTTTATTGCTTGTGAATTCATTGCACAGGTTTTACAAAAGGAAGTCACAATGGTGAAAACCAGAGGAAACCACTCTTCAGATAACTACACCACCACCACCACCACCACCACCACTCTTCCTGCCCAGCAACATGACACAAGCTCACTTCTTCTGATGATTCTCATATACATACTCTTATGTTACAAAAGTACTAGTGACACCCTCAAATATAACTTATTACCAATAAGGAAGTACCAGGTGGAACTCCTTCATTTTCAGTTATCATCCGTGGTACGGTTACAGAGAGACACACGACACTCCAATCATCAAATGTCAGGATTTTCACCCACAAAACTACTTGATCGTCTTCAACTGCAGCTCAAAACTTTCCAAAAGATTCAAATGCACAAAATCATTGTAGTTTTTACTGCATAGATGAAAATGCATCCACCCGGATCAGCACCTGAACACCAGCAGGACAAAAAAAAAAAAAAAAAAAAAAAAAAAAGGG
>OOFC01019664.1:41060-52283 GCA_900323345.1 Pseudochromis fuscus
AACCCCACAAAAAAAAAAAAAAAAAAAAAAAAAAAGGGGGGCGGGGACTGAAGGCATTTTTCTCGACACCCAGAGGGAACTTGGCATTAAAAAGTGCATCAGAAATATTCTTGAGGGACGAGCCCTAAAACAAGCTTCTTCCCCTCTACAGAATACAATTAATACTTTATGGCTTTATACAATCACAGGCACACAAGTACTGTGCATTCACAATATAAATCCACCCTGTAAGAATTCCTTCACTTTCAGCATGCATACAGTAAAAATCTATGCATTTGTGGGGATAACATACGTCTTTGGCTCAATTAACCTTTGGGATGATTATCCCAGTAATAAAGTGGTAGCTTCTATTTGCATTGTTTGTGCGTTTAGCATTAATGGGGTTGTAAAAAGCTTAAGGAGAAGTATTGAATGCACGGGTTAAAGAGAATAATGGCACAACTATGAAGTCCAGCACGTTACCTTCCAGCTCCATCTAGTGGAGCTTACCCCCTCTGCACTGATCAGACAGTCCAAACTCAAACAGGAAAGGAAGCAACAAAAGGCACATTTTAAGATGTGAGATCTGATGGAAGAGCAGCGACAAGAGGCCACCATTTGTTAAACTCATGGATTCCTGAGAAGAACCTATGTTTGTGTTTCAGACGGTGCACTGAGCAAAGGGATCGTTGGCAAACGTGTGCATGTGTAGAGTTTGCAGTCCAGAGACAAACCGGGAACGAGGTTGGACGAGAAATGGGAGGGGAACCAGGGAGGAGGGGTCTGAAGATGCTGCCACAGTTCAGAGCTTCAGCAGGACCCCGCCTCCTCACTGGATGTACAGAGTGTCGCTCTCTTTCAGACCAAACCGGGTCTTGTACTTGTCAAAAAGGCACTGCAGGGACTTGATGTACATTGCATGATACAGATCCACCATCTCCTCAGTTGGATCCTCAATTTTTGGCACTGTGATGGGCTCACCAACTAGAACAAAAACACAGGGGAGAGTTTAAACCAGGAGCTGAGCAAATATTGAGTTTGTGTGAACAGTGTGTTGGTCATTGTCCGGTGGCCTGCAGGTGCAAAGCAACAATACAAAACACTTTTACAAAGGTTGAGACAAATTTACATTTTGGAAAACAAATTAAAAAGAAGTGAATCACTTTTACATTTCAGAAAACACTTTTAAATTTTGGAAAACAAATTAACAAGACGCAAAACACTTAAAATTGACGTTTCTCCCGGAAAGGAAACGTCTCAAATCTGACGTTGACCTGGAAGTGATAACGGGAACGGATCAATTCAAGTTGTTAACGTTGTCAATGAAAGGAGGTTGACAGCGCCTGAGTCATTTTTACCTGTTTTGTGGACAACATATGAGCCAATTAACATGATTTTGTTTTCGTGTGGTAGTTTTCTAAATGTTTAACCCATTTGGTGGTGAATATTGTTTTAAATAAGTACGTACAGTGCTGAATAGTTTTCAGAATTTACTGCAGTTATTGTATCATGATATTCAAAAAAGGTACATTTTCACTAATAATAAATATAACTCCATGAAATTTTTAGTATTTATTAATTACAAGCAAATACTTAAATGGAAGTACATTCCTTAATAAAAGTATCATGAACAACCATGCAAAAATATTATTTCCATGAGAAGTTACCCGTCAGACATCTATCTTACACCATGGAAACTTACACAGCTAGAAAAAAAAATATTATTAGTGTTAAAACACCAACAGAGTTTTATTATATTTTATTTAAAGACAAAACATTGAAACCACCAGAACCAAAGCACCTGGACCTCTGTCCATGACACGTCCTTACGGTCCACACACAGTTTTACTCCACTGGAGGCTACTTAGACAGTTTGTCGACCACGGTCAGCAGCCACGCCAAAAGGGCAAAAAGGGCGTGGACCAGACCGGCAGAGCAGACGTGTTACAGCACTGCACAGCCGACAGTATTTTAATGAGGACCACTCGTACACGGTAATCGTGGACATCGCGTCATGTTTACGTGGTGTGTACACACCAAAAACAACACTGTGTTAACCTGCTCATGTGTTGTCCACAGGATGAGAAAAACATGACTCAGGACAGTCCACTGACAACATCCACAACTGTACATAATCATCAAGTTTCATGATGTCTATCTTCTTTTTTCAACCCCCCCTTGTAGAAACAGTGACGTTTATAATGTAAATTGATCATTGGAAATAAAGTTAAAAAAAAAATAAAACAAAAAAAAAAAAAAACTACATCACCATCTACAACTTGAATTGAGCCGCTCCCGTTTCACCTCCGGGTCAACGTCGGATTTGGGACGTTCCCGTTCTGGTAGAAACGTTAAATTTTATTTGTTTTCAGAAATGTAAAAGTGTTTTGTGTCTTTGTTTGTGTTTTGTTTTCCAAAATGTAGATTTGTCTTAACCTTTGTAAAAGTGTTTCACATTTGGTAGTGTTGTTTGCACCTCCAGACCACCGTATGCAACAGACTAGACAGAAACAGCAGAGTAAAGAGAAACAAACAAGGCAACTTACTGATGGTGGTGATGGGTTTGCAAAAAGGCACGATGCCCCAGGAGTTGCCGAAGAAGAGGCCACATCCATGGAAAAGGCACGGGGCAAAGCCCAGGATCTTCTGTAGCCTCTTCTGCAGAGCCCTCCAGTAGGTCCCCTCCTCGAAGATCACCTGCTTGTAGGCATCATTCTCTCCAAAGGAGTAGACTGGGACCAGGTCAGACCTGAGGGAGCAGACAGGGAGAAACTCAGCACATGTCCACATCCAGGTAAAAGTTACATCAACACAGCAACAATGAAGAAATACACCAGTAAAACACTGAAAAGGTATCATAGTGGTATATACAGTTGTGCTCATAAGTTTACAGACCCTGGCAGAATTTGCGATTTTTTTGGACATTTTGATCACAGTCATTTTGGTAGTTTCTGTTGTCATTGTGATTCAAAAATAGTATGCAGTTGTTTGACAATAAATGGCTTCATCCAACCACTGACCATGAGTGAAAAAAGTTTTCTCTCATCACTGACATTCTCTGAAAAATGGCCAAAAAAAAATATCACAAATTCTGCCAGGGTGTGTAAACTTATGAACACAACTGTAAAAGTCATGTGGACCACCAATGTTGTTTTACAAAAACATTTTTACAAACACTTTCCTCCTGACAGTCTGTGCAGATTTTTAACACCATTGTTTATATAACCTGAGTTATCTACATTTACATGTTTATTGTTATATTACGCATCATATCTGTAGATCTGGCTTTGAAAACAATTATCACAGGTACAACACTCAGTCACAAACATGACAACCACCATGCAGCACTGATCAATTTACTTCACTATTTGTTCACTTTAATCCAGCTCCACTTGCCTGAGGAGAACACAATATAGTCACAGCTCACATGTGCAAACTGTTTGCAAAAGCACAAACAGTCTAAATTCAATATGACTGTGAGCAAACAGGGGTTTGTATTAAATAACTGTGACAGCGGTATGATGTAATCAGTAAACACTCTGGCATCTAATGTCTGACAGATCATTTTCAGATGATGTTACTGGACCACAGAATCATTTAAAGTTGCTTCTCTTTCTTTTATTTCAACATTTTTTCAAGACCTTGTGTTGATCTAAAAGAGGTTCATGAGTATGAAGCAGACACTATTCTACTTCTTCTGTTTCATAAGCACCAAACCAAAGCTGTAAAAGCTCCAGAAAGGGAATCCACAGTGGCCTGAATTCACTCCAGGCTTATATCAGTTGGAATGCTAACCTAGTTATTAGCAATACAGATCTGCATAACTGCATGTCTTTTCCAGCCAATTTCTAAGCTTCTTTAAGCGAGGTCCACCCAGAGGACTGATAATCCTCAGCTGCATTTCAGAAAGAATCGGGCTTGTTTTGGCTGGTGAGACAAAGCTCACTTCCCTCTGCAGTGCAGTTTGTAATAGTGATTAACGTGCTGCTTAATGCAGCCCGATGCCAGCTCGCTCAGTCTGACTGTTTCAAAAGGGCATCGAATGCCAAGAGGAGCCCCGACACCCCTGGGAGACAACGCTGCACATTCATAAAAGATTTGGTAAGGCTGTCTGTGAGGTAATTTTCACCCTTTCTGGGAGTGATAATCCAGGATTTATTCAGTCCAGTGAGTCACCACTGCACAGACGCTGATATTTTCATGTTCAGAACAGATTTGGTGAAGGCCGTGTTTAGTCTCTGAGAAGCGCACGTGTCCTTGTGTGTGAATGTTGTGCAGCCAGCTCACCCTTTCTGCAGGGCCAGCCTCACAAAGCCTTTGCGGTTCCTCAGGGTGACAGAATTCATGCCGGGCGCACACTGCAGAGACTCGGCTGCTCCTCCCACAACGATGACCACAGCGTTTCCTGTCCCATTACGTGACAGCAGGTAGTCGATAGAGTTCTTGTTCACAGGACAGATCCCTGCGAGGGGACAAAAAGATGTGGACAGTTATGATCAAGTACAACACTGGCCTCCTCTGTTTCTTCCTATGATCCACTGAATCTAGGGAAAAAAAAAAAAACATGGTGTCCAACAACTACAATTTGCTGAGTTGAGGAACTGTACGAGGGTTGTTCCCCATGTACAGCATGTACAATAACCCAGAGTAACCTAAGAGAGTATCTATAGAGGATCTATGGGCAAAGATGAATCCTGCAGAGCAAACAGCCCTGCACCACAGTTGAAGCTCTATAAATCAGTCGGATCAGCAGATCCAAGTAAACAGAGGAGAGTTCAAGCTGTGCCACAGGACAAAGGTCTGCTCTCGCACAGACACAGTCAGACATTATCAGACTTTTCAAGAACTCAAACAGGGACTGCACGGCTCCTCAAAAACCACATCTCACCTCCGGACATCAGGTAGTCTCGCAGCACGGGCAGCCGGAAGTTTCCTGCCAGGGTTGCCAGGGAGGGTTTGATGCCGGGGAACTTCTTGGAGAATCCCGTGGCCTCGGTCCCAAAGTTGCAGAAAGCACCGAAACACAAGATGCCGTGCGGGTGGTAGCCAAAGATATAGTTCCGGCTGGGCAGCAGCTCGTGGGTTTTAATCAGCTGAAGGACAATAACACAAAGACAACCAGTGTGAGGCTGATCTCCATATGAGGGGCACACTGCTGCAACATCTGATACAAGACAGTCCTGCTAATGAGACATACAGGCTGAGGAGCTGGTCACTGTTTACAGCACATTATAGACTCATGCTGGGTGTTTGATACAGTGTTACTTTGTGGATTTTATCCTTGTATCTTAGTCTTATTTCTGCTGTTTGTGCTTATGTTGCATGTTTAGAAATACTCAGTGTATTACTACAATAACTGTAGTTTCTGCAGGTAGTATACAACATGCTGCACCATCTCATACCAACAGGACATTATATTTTCATTACTGATTTATCTGACAGATCAGACCATGCAGATATCTATAGTTTTGTATCTTGGTGCCGTTTTACTATCAACAGCTTGTTTTCATCTTCATCAGCTGTGAGAAAACTTTCTATTCTCTCCATTCACTGTACTGTGTCAGAATAGGTTCAACCACAACACAAGTGATAGACTGAGTTAACTCTTACATGGACAGGAGCACAAGCTAAAATTTATTAATTGTTATTTTCAAATACATCCTGAATAAAATTACTCAATTTCCAAGTTTATTTTGTTTTTTTGCTCATTTACAGAATCAATTTAACACGTTTTCTATCCAATCACAAAATTTTGAAAGCGCAATTTATTTTTTATTTTAAATGAAGAAATGGCACAATTGATCCTAAAAAAAAAAAAAAAATTCTAAAATAAAACTCCTAGGTGGCCCTTTTGGATTTTAATACAAATTCTGAGGATATTTTTGAATGTTTGTGTAAAGTCACATGACCAAACTACTTGATTGTGATTTAAATTGTACCTGCATAACACCTCACCTCACAGCTTGTCAAACGACCAGGATACAGAAAACATGTGATGGTTAAAGTATCTCAGTTAAGTTATTTGCTTCACATACAACTTTTTAAATCAATTCAAATCAAGGTTTTATGAAAAGAGCACCACACATATGACAAAACACATCAGAATCAGTCCACAGTATAGATTTGGGACCCAGCCAGTGTTTCAGTAAAACTAGGACATCCTTATCAGTTCAGACCAGACAGGACTCTCCTCCACCTGCCAGTACAGTCATAAAATCATAAGCCAGTGCACAGGTTGTGCACCTGTTCAGGCCTGAACCTTTAACTTCAGGCTCTTATATCATGTTAGAGCTGTAAAGCTACACAACCCCCATAAGAGGCTGATCTGATCAACAAGGCAGACTGAGATCCATCACAGTGTGTACACAAAGCTGCCTTAGTAGCTAGTCAAACACAACAGTTGCATAATCATATTAGCAGAGGAGATCACATTAACGATCCCCATGGTACCGGGACTCCACCTCGCTGCTGTGGCAGATGTGAGGTTTCACTGTGGGACCAGGGGACACAAACGCACCTTGGAGGTCGGAGGCGAGGACAAGATTCAGAGGCTGCTGCAAATAACTCCCAACACAGAGGAGTGTTTGTTTTTGTGGGGCTGAAGCCGACTCGCACTGACGTTCATGTAACACTTTTCATAACAGTCGCACTCCAGACGTCTCACAATCCTCACAGCAACTTTATCGTTGCTTTGGACTTCGACCGCTCACCTTCCAACTCATAAGGAACACTTGTCCTTCAGCTAATTGTTGCTTCTGTGGATATGTGATGATTATGTTTATTCTGTGAGACAGCAGGGAAACTTAAACTTATTCATGTCTTACGGTAATATTGACAAACAGGACAAACTGTCTGGTTGACGACATGATTTCATCACTTCACCAGCACAAAGCAGCTACATGGTGCACACAGATCAATACGATGAGCAAAGTTTACCTCAGACTGCAAACTTAAGATCACACAATCTTTCAATTCTTTTAACTGTGAGATCTGTGTAGCTCTGATCATGTGATTATTGTCAGGACCTGTTTGAACATCGTTTTATCCTGCCCTGTGTGGACATCTTGTCTTAATACGTCAGTAAACAAACACATCTGACTTCCCTCAGGGCAGAACATGAGCTCAGCACCTGAGCACAGCGACCATGTCTCCTCACACTGCAGTGATCAATACATTACCCACAGTCAGCAGTAACTTTGATATCACATGTAACACATCAAATGAAGAAATGATGGAATCACAAAGTCCATATTAAAGTCTGTGTCTCACCAGAAGAGCACAGAGTCAATAAATAAAGTCATTCTTCTTATTTTTCATGTGTCTTTTTCAAGTATCTTTAGTAACCTGATAAATTATTGTGTCTGATTAGCGCTGCAGAGATATGTCCACTGTCAGAGTCATTTTTCAAACAAGATATTCAAAATCTGCTTCTTCTAGCTTCTAAATTATGATGATTTGAGGATTAATCAATAAAAAAACTATTATTTCTTACAGTCCTGTATAAAAAAGCCACTAAATACTGAAAACATCCCAACTCATCTGTAGATGACATCACCACATGTCCTGCAAACTGATCCTCATCCTACTGGTGAAGCTGAGCCCAAATATTTGGTTTTTTGCTTTAAAGAAAATGACTCAAAACTATTAATTGATTAACACAACAGTGTGATTATTTACTGACGATGAGTCCGTTTTAGTTTTAGTCTTTTCAAACTGATGACTCAGTCAGTCCCTGAGATTACTGATGAAAACATGCAGCAGAGGACACATACTCAACCTGGACTTCTGACTTCCTCAGTGACACCTCATACACACCTACTGTACCACCCACTGTATGCAGTGTGCGTGTGTGTGTGTGTGTGTGTGTGTGTGTGTGTGTGCCAGTGATAACACACTTTTAAATACCTAAGGAACAAAAAGGCTTAGCACTGCTTTCTTGGACTATCAGGTAGGACAAAGTCTGAAAGTCCCAACCAACGTCAAGAACTCATCCTAATCAACACGGGACAAGGAACGGCGTGGAGCAGACAGCTGATACCTGATTCACCCACGATAAGCTTTATCTATCATGTCCAACCTGTGCACCACTTGTTGTTGTATGTATGGTCTGGTACCCACCCTCACTGGAAAGTAGTCTCGGAAATATGTCCACACTGTCCAGTTTCTCACCCACGACGACCTCCTGCCACCTGAGGAGAAAATACTAGAAGTTAGAAATCACTCATGGAAAACCCTCAGTGCTTCACTTACTTTCATTCACCATTAATCTGCTGATTGTACAATTCATTCATCAGTCCTTTAGTTTACAAGATCTAATGGAAAATGAAAAATGGCCAATCAGAGAATAAGGACACTTCTTCTAGCTGCTTGTTTTACTCTGCCAAAAACAATATGACTCATATTTTTACTTGATAAACTTCCATCAATCAATAATAATAATAAACTGTTAACTGTTACTAATACTAACTGTTTCTACACCATCACAGTCCCTCTGGTTGTACAGGTACATGTAAATAAGACTGAGTGTACGGCCATGGTCGTGGCACTGTGGAACTGTCAGTATGCTAACATGCTAACATGCTAACATTGACACTGCTGACAGGAAACACTGAAGCTGCCTCTCAGGGACCAACACAGGGAGTGTGGCTGAACACTGCCCCTATCCTCCACTCTGTCCTCAAAACGTATAAAAATGCAGGTTTGAGGTACTCATTACAAATGTGTCAGCCGGTGGTTAGATAATAAAGAGAGAGTCTCTGCAGAGTCATGTGCTGATAGCTGAGGCAGGTCCATGCACACGCTCACGAACCATCTCACAATGTGAAATCTAATTATGAAATCAGTGAAACATTTTTTGGATGTGGAAAATTCAACAGTCAAATCGTGCACTACTAAAGACTCTGTCCTGATCATCATCATCATCATCATCATCATCATCATCATAAGACCAGGAGTGTTTCTTAACATGCGCCTAAAATCCCCCCATTACAGAACAGTGATTTTTCAGTAGACATGTCTTGCCTTGTTTGGGGGTGTTCCAGTCTACGATGAGCCAGGCAGTGTAAATGGCGGCGATTACCCAGCAGTCAGTGCAGAACATGTAGATGAGCAGCACCGTGCAGGCAGCACCTGGTGGGACACAGGACAGACAGTCACACCGTCAGTAAACAGTCCATCAGCAGAGCAGATTCAGTGGAGGACGCTCACATGTCATAAACACATATGCTGCTGAGGGGTTTGACCTCCATCTGGTGGGACTAATGAGCTAAGTTATAAGAGAAAAGCCCAGAGACACACACTCACTGACCCATAGCTAGGAAGCTGAAGACCCACTGCAGCACAGAGATGACCTGCAGATGTTTTTCCATCTTGGACCTGCAGGGCCAGAACGCTGATGGCACGTCCTGCAGGGCGGACAGGATGCTGGAGCCGGTGCCTGGAGACCAGAATAAAAGAGATGAGCCAAATATCCAGGAGTGTGTGACTAGATGAAGAGGAGAAGTGTTTAGGGAATCAAAGTGAAAAGATGTAGGTGACACTGGCTCTGCAGGAATCCATCCCCAGTAGATCTGAGGTAAATCAACCCAAAGGTGACATCAATGAAAACAAAGTGTAAATCATTCACTAATGTCTGACCCTCCACCAACCTGCTCCACATCAGGTTACACTTCAGCCTGTCCTCTGTCAGTACTCACCAGCACTTCTCAGTCTCCAGCCCGTAACAGTGAAGCGGTGCAGCTACATGTGAAATGATCATCGAAGAGCTAACACACACACACACACACACACACACACACACACACACTGAGAGCAACTGAAGCTAGTCAACCTCGTACCACTGAGAGCCAATAAGAAGAGGCTCTCTCCCTCCAGGAAAACACTGTCGTCTAATCCCATCAGTGAAAATAACCCTGCACCGGGATGCTGCTGGTTAATACCTGTAAACTATGATGCAATGCGACTCCTTAAGAGACGTGACCAGGAATCAACTGGAGGTGGCTTAACAGTTAGTGCTTGTATCTCACTGAGAGCCAGATCACACTGGCCCGCCTGCAGAGAGGTACACAAACAGTATCTCTGCTGCAGAGGGTGCAGACAGGGGGACCACCAGCTCTCACACCCAGCTCGCCTCAGGCTTATATGTCAATCTAACAAATATTGCATGTGCAAATATTAGAATTGCAAAGCTGGACTCATTTCTAACACACATGCAAAAGAATAAATTCACTTAAAAAAAATAAAAATAAAAAGTAAGCAACATAGAAACAGATTCACGTTAAAATAATTACTAAAAATAATAATTTAAAAATAAAATTAATTAATTACTGGCCTTTGCAATCACTTGGTCTCTGTCCATAATGGCTGTAACACACATTGAAATGTGAAGGAAAAACAACATTTTGTGGAAAACATCACTTCTAAATTCAGTTCAGTTAAATATTAATCCTCCTACTGTGTGGTGGAGGGACGGTCGGCAGCGGGTGACCACAGAACTCCACTTGATTTGTGTAATTTGGGAAAAGTTTAGTAGAACAGGAGCTGATGTGTGAACAGTAGAAACAATCACATCAACCAGTAGCTCCTCAGTCTTACATATGGACGTGCACATTGTGCTTCGGGACAGGATCCACCACTGAGACGTCCCTGAGCTGATGAATTCATGAACACTTCTCAAACCTTCACATTAAAGTCTGAATTCATGACCGGACACAGCATCTTCCAGATGATTCAGTTTTAATTCTCTAAAGTGAAGACAAGTGAAAACTGTGCTGACATGAGGTTGGAGAGTTTGTTCGAAGCAGCAGGGAACATGAACCTCACACTGGAGTGAAAACCTTCACCTGAACATGATCCTGAAGTTAAAGTGAAGGCAGAGGAACAGATCTGAACCGCTGTGTGGTTCCTGCCCTGGTGACCTCTCTGCTGAGCCTCTCCTGACTGTCTGACCACCTCCGGATTGTTTGCCTGTCAGAAACCAAACCTCCTCTTACCTTTGAGGACACCAGAGTACGCAGCGAGGATGGTCTTCATCGCTGAGGCTTGTCGGTGGTGAAAGAGGAAAAAAGACCTCAGTTGTGTGCTGGCGGTGAGTCCGACCCTACAGCTCCTCTGTCATGACTGCGTCCTACAGCAGCTGACTGAAGATCCGAGCCGGCATTTAATGAGCGCGGGGAGGAGCCAGGAGCACGGAGGCCAGAGCACGAGTGTGTCTGAGCAGTGCGCCGGGGAGGCTGCGGAGCTGAG
>OOFC01019665.1:0-13021 GCA_900323345.1 Pseudochromis fuscus
TCATCCATCTAGATGAAGCTGCACTAAAGTGAATGTCAACAAAACAGTCAGATAAGTCAGTCAGTCAAACTTTATTAATTGAAAACAAACCAAAGTTCTGACAACTCCGTTCACTCCACAACAAGCTAGTACATTCACAATACGGTACCGTACGTACCGGTAGCTCTTACCGATATTTGCGCCGCCTTCGTTGAAAACAATGTATTTCCAACTCCATTTGTCACAGTTCAAAGCTACATGAACAGCTGTTTTATTTTTTTCTCCGAGGTAACATCAGTGACGTAGTTTTATCTTTTACCAACAGCAAGGTACAACAGGTAGTGTAACTTTTTATCACGTAGTTAGTGCATCACAAACGTGGAGGGAACTTTTCCCTGATTCAGTAAACACGTAAAAGAAACAGTCTGATACCACTACAGTAAATCAAACGTTAGTGCAATCACAATATACGCCCCCTGACTACGGTAGCCATAATTAACCAATACTGATCCATATATAAGACGCATCGCATTATAAGGCACACTGTTGGTTTTTGAGAAAATCAAAGGCTTTTAGGTGGAGCTTATAGTGTGGAAAATACGTTTATTCCAATTTGTACAATGTTACACTGTTTAATTTAGGCAATATGGATATGCCTATGCTGAGAAATTATTTGACATCCTTTGTTAAGACACAAATGTGGGACTGTAACTGAAACACTGTGAAAGGATCCTTCAAATAGTAATCACAGGGCGTTTTCTGTGTTACTGCTACTTTTAATCAATAAAACCATCTGAATTCTTCAAGCCATATGTGCACAGATGGACACACAGACACATGAGAAAGACGACGGTCGCTCATTACGGCTTCCAGAAACATTCAGGCAAAGTGTTTCGCCAAACTGCGCTGAACGCGGCCATAATGAGCTGGCATGCTTACACATCTACCCCAGCTGCTGGAGCGGTGCCAGGAGGTAAAATGTGAACAAGTAAGATCTGAGTAAATTCAGCGCAGCACAGAGGCTTAGATCACCATGTGAAACACGAACTGTACTGAACCGTCATCTGTTTGTTCTGTATGTTTCCAGCTTGTAGTGAGTGATGCCTGGCGTCGACTGGCTCTTCACAGATTAGAATAATCCCACTTGTCTTTGTCTCACCAGGTTCTCCAGATGGGCTTTAACAAGTTGAGAAACCTGACAGAGGGGATGCTGCGAGGCCTGGGCAAGCTGCAGTACCTCTACCTGCAGGCCAACCTCATCGAGACTGTTGCACCTAACACCTTCTGGGAATGTCCCAACATCGAGAATATAGACCTCTCCATGAACAGGTACTGACGAGGGGCAGTGAATGTGCATCTGATGATAGAAAACATCTTTTAAAAGTGCTAAAAAGATCAATGATATGACTGACAGGAAATGCATTTCACAAGTTGAAAATTGTTGTTTTTTTAATTACCATATTTTCTGGACTATAAGCTGCTACTTTTTTCCGACGCTTTGAACCCTGCAGCTTAAACACTGGTGTGGCTCATGTATCGGCAGCGCAAAGCTCATTAGCTTTTTACAAGCTAGCAAGCTCCGTGCCGCCGATACATTTAGCATTGTCACATCAGACCCGGTCAGAGTGGACCACATGAAACTGATCGAATAAATTCAGTACCGGCTTATAGACAGGTGCGCTCAATAGTCCGGAAAATACGGTACTTTATAAAACTAAATGTACATTTGGATTCCTAAACTGTTGGTTGAACAAAACCTACTTTTGGCACAAGCAAATTATAATGTACTGTTTACTGTGACTGTATATGGACTAGATTTGACTTTACATTAGAAAGTGTGCAGAGCACAAATCTCCATTGTGGCATGATCCAGCTGGACTGATGCTATAGACTAAACACTGTTGTTCCCTTGTGGTGAAACAACAACACTAGCTGGTTAAAACATTCACCTATATAACAATTAGGCATTTCTGGGATTATGAACAAGATCTCATGCTCTGATCTTACCCCAAGTTCAATAATTTGCTCCTTGGGTAATGCCCTAACCCCATCCATTGTCTAGACCCACTTATCCAGTTGGGTTGCGGGGGGGCTGTAGCTTATCCCAGCTGGCAATGGGCCAATGGGCAAGAGGCGGGGTACACCCTGGACAGGCTGGCAGTACATTACAAGGAGATAAACAACTATCACGCACACACTCACACCTCTGGTCAATTTAGAAGAATCAGCTTACCTAACAAGCATGTTTTTGAAGTGTGGGAGGGATCCAGAGTACTTGTAAAAAACCCATGCATGCACAAGGAGAGCATGCAAACTCCACACAGAAAGGCCCGAGCCGTGATTCAAACCCAGAACCTTCTTACTGTGAGGGGACAGTGGTCTAAAAAAACTCATCAAGACCTGCTTAGCAACCTAACAAACCAATGCAGGTGAAACCTTCTTTGCAGACGTATTTAATCTGTTATCATCATTAAAAAGGCTTCCTGCAGGCTGACTTTCTGGGCTCATACTTTGAAGATCATTGCTGTATGAGGGTAAATGGGAAAATGAAGAGATTGAGGTATAATATTAATTAGTTATTTTAGATATTGTTATTGTTTACAACAACAACATTTTGTCTGGTAACTCTCAACAACAGGAAACTAAAAAATAAACAAGTGGCCAACAAGTAAAAAGTAAAAACAGATCAAGAACCCAAACAAAACGCAACAATAATTAGTATGTACAGTATTTACATTTAGTGACGTAAAAAAAAATAGAAAATAGTGCAGTGAGGTAAAAGGTAGATTTGGGTTATTGCAGAGATTCCCATGTAGAAGCTGGATATAATATTACCGTATTTTCCGGACTATTGAGCGCACCTGTCTATAAGCCGCTATTGAATTTATTCAAACAGTTTCATGTGATCCACTCTGACCGGGTCTGATGTGACAAAGCTAAATGTATCGGCAACACGGAGCTTGCTAGCTTGTAAAAAGCTAACGAGCTTCGTGCTGCTGATACATGAGAAACACTGGTGTTTAAGTTCAACACGTCGGAAAAAAGTAGCGGCTTATAGTCCGGAAAATACAGTAGTCCAGTTTTTAAGATGCTGCAGTGAAGAGGTCAAATATTTCTAACTAATGTTTACAGGAGCTAAACAGGATGATGTAGTGAACTTTGTAAACAGAGCCGAATCATCAGTGTGACATATTAGACTTGGGATTATAACCCCAATTCACAGTATATGTTTGCACATTAACGTTGGGGAGACTTACAGGGAACAGAGCACTGCAGAAGATGCAGAGATACTAATTTTCTCACTAACATTATTCTCAGCTGAATCCAATCCAATGCTGCAACAAGCCACCCTCCTTTTTTCTCAGTGGAAATAACTGTCCTGGTCTTACTATCGGTAGCGTAATTGGTATTGATCTCTTGACCTAAACATAAAGCAACAGCTGAATGAAGCCAGTTTAACTGTTCTTTAGGGCTTGCTGAAAGGTACTGTGGGAGATGTTTATGACCATGAACCGAAGTCGAAGAAGAATAAGGAACGAGTGCTCCTGGAGAGGTGCATTTCTCTTTTAAATCTGTCATTTTAATCTGTGTCTCTTTTCAGGATCCAGGTGTTGGATGGCAGTTTGTTCTCTGGACTCTCCAAGCTGACCACCTGTGAACTTTACACCAACCCCTTCAACTGCTCTTGTGAGCTACTGGGTTTCCTGCGCTGGCTCTCTGCCTTCCCCAACAGGACCAGTGAGAGGATGGTGTGCGACTCCCCTCAAGGATTTTCAGGCTACAACCTCCTGAGCCAGAACCCCCGCATGCCCACCCAACGCAATGCTCTGCACGTGCTCAGTCTCGTTTGCACAGATGACGGCAGTAGTGTGACTTCCTTCGTCATCGATTCCACCACCCCGTCCACAGATTTTGCCACTCCCTGTGGATTGGACGATTGTGCTTCTGGGACCCCTCCAGATGAATTAATACAGTTGAGTCCCATTTTCTCTGATGCTAAACCGGTTATGACGATAAAGCAGGTGCTACATTCAAGTGCTGTGATAACAGTTCAGATTCCACATCCGTATAAGAAAATGTACATCCTGATGCTGTATAACAACAGCTTCTTCACAGACATCCAGAATCTGAAAAGTCAACGAGAAGATATTGAGCTAAAGAACTTAAAACCCAACACCGACTACACATACTGTGTGGCTTCTATACGAAACTCCCTGCGCTTCAACCACACCTGCCTGACCATCTCCACAGGCCGTCGAGGCGGAGCTGAGAGGATAGCCAATCAGTCTTCAGCCACCCACTACATTATGACTATTTTGGGCTGTCTCTTCGGGATGCTGCTCTTCCTCGGCCTCGTAGTCCACTGCCTGAGGAAGAAGAGGATCATGGAGGAGAAAGAGAGGAAGATGAGTAGGATTCAGAGGACTCTGATAGAGCTCAAGTATGGTGGAGAGGGGGATATCGAAGGAGGGAGCGGGGGATCTATTTCCCAGAAGCTTGGTGCTGGGGACAGCCTGTCCAGAATGCCCTACCTGCCTCAGGGTGGAGAGATTGATCCATACAAGCTTCAGGAGGTGATAGAGACGCCGGCGCACAAGCCTGCTAAACTTAACTACATGGAGGTCAGAGGCTCTGGCATTGAAAGGGAGAGAGAAAGAGAGCGAGAAAGGGAGATGTCACCACAGGCAAATCCCCAGGGCTCAGTAGCAGAGATCTCTACCATCGCTAAAGAAGTTGATAAAGTTAACCAGATCATCAACAACTGTATAGATGCTCTCAAATCTGAGTCTACCTCCTTTCAACAGGGGATGAAATCCCCCTCTTCTGCAGGTGGAGGAGCTGTTTCAACTGCAGAGCCACAGCTGGTGCTTCTGTCCGAGCAAGGAGAGAGAGGAGAAAGAGGAGGCGAGTTCCTCTCCCCGGTGTATAAAGGAGGGAGAGGAGGACGAGAAGAGAGGGGGAGAAGTTATCATCACTCGTTGCAGCGACACCACAGCATGGAAGCACCTCCCACCTCCAAAAGGCCCAGCACCTCCTCCTCCCCCGGCTCTGCCCGGAGCCCTCGCTCCTTCCGCTCGGAGGGAGGGTACCACTCATCGGAGACCCGCTACATTGAAAGAACCTCACCCGGAGAGAGAGGAGAAAGGGGAGGTGGAGGGGGAGAGACCATCCGTACCGTCACCCCGGCGGCGGCGATCTTACGGGCTGAGGCCCAGAGAATCCGGCAGTACAACGAGCACCGCCACTCCTATCCCGGCTCCCAGCAGCACCTCCAGGAGCTGCAGCACCACCCTCAGATCCTGCAGGAGCTCCACCACCACCCAGGGGGACGTAAGCCCTCTGTGTTGGACCCCCTCACTCTCAGCAGGCAGGCCAAGCAGCGGGAGTTGGCCTACTCCCAGCTTTCACCACACTACCCACTCTCACCCCAGTACCACAACCTCAGCTACTGCTCCAGCCCGGAGGAAGACGAGGAGGAGGAAGGGCTGCTCTGCACCCCGACCCTGGGGCTCTGGGAGAGGTTCAAACTGCACCGCAAGAGGCATCGGCAGGCATCTATGGAGGACGAAGGATATGTGGCAGCCGGACACGCACTGAGGCAAAAGGTTCAGTTTGCCAAGGATGAAGATCTTCATGACATACTGGACTACTGGAAGGGTGTGTCCGCCCAGCAGAAGGCCTGATCCCACACGTGGAGACCCCCAAACACTTTGAAGATGGAAAAATAACAACACTGCATCCATAACATCTTGATACAGCAACACAGACCTACTCAAAAAAGACCTGTAAATACACACAAACACACACAACTTACAGGATCTACAGAATCTAACGACACACACACACACACACACACACACACACATAGACACTGATTCATACTTTACACAAATTAAGCCTTTTCTTCTGAGAACATGGAGGAGGACCAAACTAATATATTATATTGATCAACAAAATCATAACTTATAGAGACTGAGTTACTTTTTGTAATGTAATGGAAATTATAGCTCAGACTTATGTAGCTATTTGTACTAAGTTTTGAATGAAGAAAAAAAAAAGAATCAACATTAATAATAGAAACCTTAAATGTTGCTGGACAACCCATCCTGAAGAGCCCAGCGATGCTTTTAATCTACCCTGAGACTGACATTCATCAAATCCAGCCACGGCAGAGTAACTTCACCAAACAGAGTAATGAAAATCATTACGGCAGCGGATTGATCAAGGTTTTTGCTTCGCCGGAGTGGTTGCTTTTTTTGTGTGTGTGTCGCGCCCTGCGATTCAGCCACCAGAGCAGACATTTTGAAAAAAAATTGCTGTGCTTTGGGAGATTGAAAACATCAAAACGACAAATTCTGGATGGGTCGCCAGGCAACGGTAATATTTAACTGTGCTGAGAATGAGTAGGTAGCTCTCACCAGAGAGTATCATGTGCCAAATCAACAAAGGGGATAGTAGAGCCCTACTGTGTACCAACTTCTCCTCACCACTGTTTTTATATACAGAATTTAAAAAACCTAGTATGATATGTTGTTATTACTATTCATTATTCTTATTATCATTACTGGTCTTCTTATTATTCCTATGATCCTCATCATTAATACTCTATTATTTGAATATGGCATGGCTCTGTCGTGTGACTGTGTTTTTGACTGTTTTGAACCTCTCAGCTGAGAAGTGCACACCAACAGAGACAAACAGTACGATGGACAAGACATTTTAATTTTCCTTTTCTACCAAGAGGAATGTGCTCCCTGCTGAGCCAAAAACAAGCCCGCCTTTTCTCTTGGTGAACCCCTGCTACACCTGCTCCTCATCCTCCTAAAGAGGGAACGCTGTACAGATGAGAGAGAAGTTCTATATTTGCAACAGAGGTGACTGTTTTGTTTGTACAACATGGTTTTGAAATCTTTCAGACTTTTAAGAAAACCAGAATCCCAAGTTAGTTACCTACCTGCTCACTTACAATGGTACGTTTTTGATTTTGAAATCGAACTAAAAATTCTAATCTTCAAATGAATGTCTTGAATTCCCACAGGGGAAGCATATCTGCACTGTTCAAAATCAAAAAACGACTCTTAGGAAAAGACCTAAAACTCTCAGCTTCCTTCCCGATACACTGTAGCTCCACTGTGTTTTAACAACAACTCTTTTTTTTAGTTTTTTTTTTTATCCTTCCTCCTCCCATCTCCCAGGGTTTTAACTTTTTATTTTTTCAGATTCCTCTGGTTCCACTGTGGTGCCATTGTGCCAACTTGATAAATCACAAAGAAGTATTTGAAATGATTTTAAATACTACTATTTACAGACCTCTTCTCCTTCGCATCAATACACATCAGTTTGCCAAACAGAAAACAATTTGCACAAAACGATCCACCACCATTGGCTCACTGTTCCCCTTCTATCCTCCAATCATTTCTAAGACCAAAGTACTGTGGTAGTAAATTGACCCTTACAGCCCCCGCCCAGGACCCAACTAATGACCCACCATCATCCTTACAGCTACTACTCTAGCACATACACACACATACATACACACACACGCACACACACTGAAGTATACCCACGCACACACCACAACAACCACACACAGATGAATGTATTCTATGAGAAGTTAATACTGTTTAGCAGCTGGGATCTGATGTGCGAGCTGTGATCATACAGCCTCCTGTCCTTTTCTTCAGATGGCCACAGAATCTGGGATAAATAAGGCTTTCTTTCAAATTGAACCTGACCAGATTGATGCCAGTGGATGACCAGTTTGTCACAGAAATCTGTCACTGAAGACGTCTATTGAAGTTTTAGCAATGAGGTTTTATATGAGAAGTGTTATGGTAAAATGTGATTAGTATCACTTTTTGTGGTGAAAAGAGACTATGTGTATATCTAAAATATCTGCAGGATTTTAAATACCAGAGGAGGAAGAGAGGAGAAAAATGTGATAATATACTGTAGATTATTCTACAAAGAACTGTGCTACAACAAGTCATTAAAGAAGACTGTAAACCAGGGATGGAGTCAAAAGAAGTTCAATTCAGTGGGTCCTGAGTTTGACGAGCTTGTAGTGTTCACATTATTGACTACAGTTTGTAATTACAAATGTGTATAGAGAGTGAATTGGACCCACTTTGATTCTGACTTGAAACAGAATTGACTCCAACCTTGTAACAACTCTGAAAACTACACAACAGAAACAACAGAGCTGGCAAACAATGAAAAGTTTATTGATGAATGGAAATACTGTATAAAATCTTTTTTTCTCTGCTATAATGAGTTCAGAATGCTCAAGTCATTAAGCCCGGTTAAAGCCATAATCATGGGTTAGTAAAAATTACCACGGCTGTTTGTAGCACTGCAAAAGCACATTCATTTGTGTGGTGAAAAGAGGGATGTTATTTTTCTTTTTGTCTCCTGACGCTGCAGCAGCTCTGACACGGCTGCGGCAAAACAATCCAACTCTGATCCAAGAGGAAACTGATGAGCCGTGGTTGTTCCTACATTACACATCCCAGATTGTGGCTTTAACCAAACAACAGCCTTAAAACATTCGATTTTCTTTCATCTTTTTAACTTTATCATTGCTTTGAAAATTGAAAGAAAAAAAAAAACTTCTGATTTCTTAACTTATACTTTCGTGACTGCAATTTTATAATTGCTTGATTCTTAAGCCTCACTTGAGCATTCTTTGAGTAACAGTAATATCAATGTAGCGATGTATTCAATTTACTGGTTTTTGTTTTTCCTTTGTTTATGAACAGTAATGGCCTGAATTTATCATGTGTCAGAGAGTAGCAGAGCTCGTCTAGAATGAGACGACAACAAGCTGTCGGTCGAGGCGACTAGTCGACAGTTACCCTAACAAGCGCTGCTATTCTTTGAACTGTGATGAAGAGAAACTGTGTTTTTGAAATAACAATGTCTAGAAAGTGGAAATAAACTGAGGTCCTACTGACAACAGACAGAGATGACAATGGAGCATGCTGCAAGGAAATCCTCAGAGGAAGCTTGTGTTATATATTCTTCTAGTGAATGACTCAGGAGCGAGAGAGCAAGAGAGAGAGTGAGAGAGAGAGAGAGAGAGAGAGGACGCTCTGCCATAGGATCTCTCAGAGGCTTTCTTTCTTTATTTTCTTGTCAAAAAATTAAAATGAGCACAATAAAATAGCCTTCCTTTCACTGTCTCCTTTCCTGGAGAAACCACAAGTCCGCCAAAAGTGCCAGAAGCATCCCAGTACTCACACCTCCCATCTGGACTACTTACTTCTGATGATGTTTTGGTGTCATTTGTTAAGGTCGTGTGATTTCTGCTCCCATCTCCATATGATCGAGTGAAACTACATTTTGTCTGTGGTGCTCATTTTTAAATTAGTTTTTCCTTTCATTTTCAACACTGCACATAGTGTTAAGACAAGTTCCAGTAAAAAGTGTTGATTGAAATGTCTTTGGATTATCTACAGTAACAGACGCTGCTTTGGGAAACTGCCAAACAACGGGACGATGCACAGTCATGGTAAGAGTTGGAGTAAGAAGTTTGTCTGAGTAACAAAATGACAGATGAGCAGCATCCTGCCATGGAGACCGTCTCTTTTCAGTCTGGCTTTTATTTCAGGCTTCAGGATATTTGTCTCTGCAGCTTCTGCCTCAAGTCTTATGAATAGAGATACATGTTGTGATGCTAGTGGTGCCCATAGTTTTCAGAAATTACCTTTAAACATGACGACAGATCCTAACAACTCTGTGAGGCAGCATTCACACACAAAGCAAAATACTCACACCGCTCACGTCAATATGATAGTTAGCACATAATTTTTGCTATATTCACACAGTCTTAGTTTAGTATGTTAGCATGCTAATATTCACTAATTAGCACTAACCATAAAGAATAACTAAAGCTGAGAGCGATGTCAATAGTTTTGCAGGTAACTGGTCATAAACTGATCAAAACACTGGAAAAGTTGTTATTTCCAAAACCACCAGAAGTTTGTACTGACTTTAAGGAAATTTCATCCGAGAGGACCACAGACAAACAATGTGATACAAGGAGCCATGATGGCAAAAAGGCTAAAGATTTAATAGCAATGTGTCAAGAAATAACTGGGTTACTTTTGAATATGACACTGGAACCATTTCTTCAGGAGGAACTAGTTTCAAATAGAAAGCACTGGAAAAGCACAAACCATTAAGGCTTAATCCAGCTGCACTGATGCTACAGACTGAACACTGTTGCCCTCTTGTGGTGCAATTGCAACACTGTCTTGTTAAAACATTAATTCATTATAACAGGTAGAGACTTTGTGGGATTGTTTTCAGACAGGATCTTATGATCTGATCTTAAAATTAAGATTTAAACATTTTATCCATAATAATACTCGATCACTCACAAAAAAAGAAAAGCAATATGCAATCTCAGAGACAGATATCTCAAAATCTTGGACAACTTCAACTTAAATTATTTGCATGGCTTTATAATGCTGGAGGCAAGTTGTTTGGGTAAAGTGACTCACTACAGGATGATTGAGGATTACACAGAGTAAGACATACAGGGTGTCCGTAAAGTCCCTTTACAATTTAAAATATTTATTACAAAGGCAATTGATAAGTATCTTAATCAGATTGTACTGAGTAGTTATCAAGGTTTTTAATTGTATTTGTGTATTTCAGGTACTGTTGGTGAAAGACGTCCTGTTCACCTTTCCTCGCTAATGGGCGCCCATTGTATTGTAATTGTAAAGGGACTTTACGGACACCGTGTATATTACTTTAAGTAAATACCATATTTTCCGGACTATTGAGCACACTTGAGTATAAGCTGCTATTGAATTTATTCAAACAGTTTCATGTGGTCCACTCTGACCGGGTCTGATGTGACGAGGCTAAATGTATCGGCGGCACGGAGCTTGCTAGCCTGTAAAAAGCTAACAAGCTTCCGATACTGAGCCACACCGGTGTTTGAGCAACAAGGTTCAAAGAGTCGGAAAAAGTAGCGGCTTATAGTCCGGAAAATACGGTAGGTACCATGTAGTGGAAAAGCACCCATTGTTAACACTGTTTCCAGTTCAAGACATGATCTTTACAACCACTGCATTTTGCCGTGTACTTTGATTTTAAAGTTGGGTTCATTAATATTTTATTATTAAGAGTGATGAACCTTAATTATCCAGTTGATGTAACCTTCCCAGTAGACAGAAAAAGTTCACTTATGAATATGCAAAGGGGGAAGCATTTAGCAGTAGTTTACTCTGGAGTTGGTGGAGACCCAAATAGAGTATAAAGGAAAATGGTGGAAGCAAAGTTTGTGCTCATGTCCCTCCCCTCCAAATGATTGTTATCCTTCATTTGTCTCTTACACATTTTTTTTAGTAAGTAAGTTTTATTTTGAGTTGAGGACAATGCCATAGACAGTGTATTCACAAACTGTGCATGACAATTCTGTGTACAAGCACAGGATATGTCACTCCTCTGGGCCCTGTCATTTCAGGGCAAAAAAAACAAAAAAAAAAAACAAAAGATTTTTTAGCCTGGATCACAGTTGCTTTGCTTTTCCAGTAACACCGCAGACACACGCTCACAGGGCCTGAAACGTTTCGCCCTCAGCCACCCTCTCATTCGATATTCTGGACAGGAAGTAGTGAGTTGGTAACCTGGGGTGACGGAATCAGGCCTCTGACTCACGCCCTGACCTCAAGGGGGGGGAACAACCCAGTGGAGGACAGACCTCAGCCTCCAGCGCTGGGCTAACGCAACATGGCTGACAGAGACAAACAGGCTAACCACAGAGCTAGGATGACTACTATAAAAGAACAAACATCACTGAGAGCAATCGCTGCCTGCCTGTAAGGCTACGAGGCAACAAAAAAAAAAAAAAAAAAGAGGGCTGGCCTAATACTGGTATATTAGTGGAAAGGGAAAACAGGCTTTGTGGATACGGGGGGAAACAAATAAAGATCTACGGGTTGGTAAAACTGGATTTAAAATCAACATCATGAAATAGTGAGGTCTGGAACTTGAGCACCAAACACATTGCTGCATAATAAGATAAAAAAAAAAACAACAAAGTGTGCGAGTGTGGGCAAATGCTGGCAACAAAAAACAACAGAGAACGCCTGCCTTGTTCCCAGCTGTCACAAAAACAGCTCAGAGCAGTAACAGTAAAAGCTGAACAGAAAATACCTGACCAGCTGGAAAAGAAAAGAAAAGAGGTCGGTCTGAGGAAAAGAGAAACGCTTGAGTTGCTGACTCAAAGCCTGGCATTCATTTCAAGGAGATGTGTCAGGCGGAGGGAGAGGGTGTTGGGGAGGGCGTAGAGGTCTGCTGTAGGGTGGTGTAACAACAAAGCTAGTAACCTCCAGAGACCAACCTTATCTGACATCTTGTCTCTGCCCCCTCCACCTCCCAACCCTGCAGATGCAGGTGCAGAGATGCCAAGTGAACATGAGGGTAGGCGATCTCTTTTATTTTTTTCTTCTTTCCAGTCATGCCCCCTCAGAAAGAGAACACCTGGTCCCCAAAGAGGAGTCGACGGCGGGGGGAGGGGGCCAACCAGGGATAGCTGACCCCTCTGTGTGTCTACCTCCTTGACCACTTCTCATATTTCTCGCCATCGTCCACATTCAGGCCCTGTCTCGCCTCCCTCCTTCCTCTCTCGTTCTGCTGTCTAACTCTCAGCTGTCAGACCTGTGAAATGGCGAGACGAGGGTCTTCAGCCTGGAGAGACAGTGAAGAGAGGACACAGGCCCCCCAGACGCCACATCCACATACATATAAATGTAGTGCGCTTACCCGGTCACACCTGCCAACCTGTGGCAAAACATGTGTTGTGTAACCGCCGCATATTTTGACAGAACCATCGCTTGAAGTAAACAGATGACTTGAGCTCAGATAAGCGACATTTGTCACTTGTTGCTGTGAGTCAAAAGTCAAAAGTCCAGTTTAAAGAACACTCGCGCCACAGTAAGGGGAGACTGTGAAGTGCAATATCGTGGTTGTGAATTTTCAAAAGATGTACTATCTATTAAGGGCTGCTCCAGTTGGAATAATCTAC
>OOFC01019666.1:0-10009 GCA_900323345.1 Pseudochromis fuscus
CATGGTGAGTGACAGCGGTGACGGAGGGGGCGTGGCCAGGCGGAAGAGCTCATTGGATGAGGCAGCGGTGGAGGCAGGACCTGAGGGGTTCGGCGGTGGGGAGTGGGAGGAGCATCAGGAGTTCCAGGTGTACTACCTGCTGGTTGGCGTGCTAGTGGACTGGGTGCTGACGGAGCAGAGTGACTTCATCCTCTGTCTCAGCGAGGACGTTGTCCTCTTCCTCTGCATCTACCTGCCCACCTCCACCCTCTTCCTGTTCGTCAGCCTGCTGCACACGCAAAGCCCCGCCCCCTCGGACAGAACAACCGCTAAGTCAGCCGCCGTAGCCGCTGCATGCTAACAAACGTGTGCTAAAACATACGTGCTAGCTGATGCATGCTAACCTTCATGTGCTGACCTAAGTATACTGATTGGATGAACACTGGAGCATGCTAATCTGACTCATCATCATCATCACCATCATCATCATCATCATCACCATCATCATCATCATCATCATCTCTCGAACTCTGTGTTTATAATTTATTTTTTTACTTTTGTATCTTTTATATCTAAAATATATTTTTTATAAATTTGTTATTGTTCTTTAGTTTGTGTGTTGTTCTGTTCGGCCTTATGTTCTCACCACAGTGCTTTAGAGGAGGTGAAGGACTCAGCAGAATAAACTGCACCAGTGCTTACACAGCACTGAGTGGGCTGCTGGCTCCCAGCGTCCTGCTCCATGGAAACAGTTTTACCAAACGATGTCGACACAGTTTGAGCAGTTCACAGTCTGAAACCAATTACACATCTCGGATCATTTCAAAGTATATGTTTAACTCTCATAGACTGTTTATAGAAATGGATGAAGCAAGTGGGTTTCAAAAATGAGGCCAATGCAGAAGTGCAAAAAGTGCAATACTCCCGACAGCCACTAGATGCTCACTCCAAAAAACTCTGGCTCTAATTGACTATAATTCAAAAATAGTAATTTTCAATCCTTGAATATTCAGTCAATTCATTTTTTCCACAAGTCATTCTGATGTCATTAGATAAAGTCAACTCTTCTTCTCAGTGATCTGGTCCATCTGAAAATCATTTATCATTAGGGAGATATTAGGCTGAGAAAAGGGGAGGAGTTAGGGGCGGGGTCAGCAGAATCAACAAGCCTGGTCTCAAATGAGAGCAGCACATAGGTGGAGTCTCATACACCTTGAACAGTGTCCTCAGGTTTAAGAGTCAGGCCCGCCTCCTCACTACTCTCTTCATATCCAAATATGGTCACGTCTGGCTTCAAACAACCAACATGGTGATGTTCAAATACCAAACTCCTGGCTTCAGAACCTGAGTCCTCAAACCAATGGGTGACATCACATTGTTTGAAATGTGATGCTTTGTCCACTTCATCCATTTCAACATACAGTCTATGATAACTCCTCTTCTGACCTCATGAATTAAAACTGTGAGACTTACAGTATTTCTCCACCATGCTGTGAGAAGACAGAAACCTGCAGATCAGCCATCATGTTTTTGACCTCACGTTTGTGACCCAACACAATAATTAGGTGTAGAGTAAAAGGAAAAATACACAATGCAAACACAATGTTTGGCTGAGTTCTGTCAAATACAAAGAGACAAAACGACCACAAAGACACAACTACAATAAAACACAAAATGACACACTGTCTGTGTTGTTCTTTAATCCTGCTCCAGCTCTGCTGACGGCTGTCCATCATCCTCACTAACTCATTTCCCATGATCCTCTGCTCTCACTTCGTGCCGTCGTCCATGTTTGTTAACCATATGGACGTTTCCTGTTTCAGGCTCCGGGGACGAGTTCAGCTTGACCAAAATCAGCCAATGGGACTTCTTAAAAAAAAAGAGACATTCCAAATGTTTATTTTTACCAACGTGTAACATGTTTACTATGGTTTCACTCCAGGGAAAACGATATTTTAATAAGAAACTGTAAAAACGTAACAATGTAATGAAGCACTTTATATTGAAGCGCTGCAGATTTTAAACCGGCTGATGCATTTTTTTCGTAGTGATGTCCTTTTTTATAAAACTCACTGAACTCATGGCTCACTCCTCAGTTCCTAACAGTTTTCAGCCACTTTTACTTTCTTAATGTTTCTGCTCTGGAGACGAGCCGCCCACCGCCTCGCCTGGACTCCCTGTTGGATCTGTTGTGTCATCAGAGGGGCGGGGCCTGTGGACAGGTGTGGAACAGCAGCCATAACGCTCCACATCTGATGGGGGCACGTGTTCTGTGCCGTCAGAGGACGGGGTCAAAGGTCGCAGTGAGACACCCCCAAAGTTGGGCGAAGCTGTCGTCGTGGAGACAAAACGTGACTGTCACCAGAACAGAAACCCAGTCGGCTGTTGATGATCGTTGGTGTGACGGCTAATTCAGACTTCCATCAGAGGTCACTGAGCACACGACCTGTACGGCGAGGGTCATGTGACCAACAGGGGCAGGAATGCTAGGTCTGTGGGTGATGAGCTAGCATGGAGCTAAAATTCATTCATGTTCAGACACAAAAAAGAGACACAAAGCCACACAAAGTAAAAATGTTGACTGTTTTAAAAAGAAATATCAAAATGTTGCAAAAACCTTTCTCTTACAGACTCAATCATACATGAATGAATAAATTATTTAGTCCATGAGTCATGTGACTAAGGTCCAGCTGAAAACTTCTATTAAGAAGCTGAGCTTGTAAAGGTATTGTCTCTTCTTCTGTGGTGGTTATAATGGCAATGACGGGAAAAGTTGCTCCACCTGCTGTTTAACTGATCGAGCTGAGTCTTAAAATATTTGTGTCACATTCAGATGGACATTTAGTCTCAGATTTAATCCAATAAGTTGTTGGCAATCAGTAGTGGATTAATTATTAAAATGAAACAAAACAAAAAATGAGGAATTTAAATAGTTTCTAAACTTTGAACTTTCAGGCATAAATGAGAAAGTCCAATCTCTTCTTTGTCAGCAGTAAGTCTCTGTAACTTCATGGTTTTGTATAAAATCCATTTTAGTAACTATGTATTAGAGATGACTTTATTCCAGTCTAGTTCATCCACTGGCCACTGGGGGCACCGCTCTCAACGGGCTTGGATAGTTTGTACAGCAAAAAAGCAAACAGTGTGGCCATGTTTGTAGTTTTTTTCCTGAAAGCGCCACAGTTTGTGTAACTACTGGATTAAATGTTTCTAGACAGTAAAATAGATGAGAGTAAAATATGCTCAACTCTGCTGGCTAATGGCTGAACTAAAAGCTGCTAATGCTGCTGCTAGTCTTTAGCTCTTCACTTTCATTTTTACTTTTAAAATGTTCAGACCCTGTCTGAACACAGACTGTTTATAGGATGGATGAAGCTAATGTGGCGTCACCTGTTGGTTTGTGAATCACATTTTGAAGTCAAGAGTTTGGTATTTGAACGTTGCCATGTTGGTTATTTGGAGCCAGAAGTGACCATATTTGGATATGAAGGGAGTGAGGAGGCGGGTCTGATCCTTGAACCCGAGGATACTGTCCAATGTGTTTGAGACTCAACTGCAGCACCGGTCTCATTGGAGACCAGACCTGTCAATCAAACTAACCCCGCCCCTCACTCCTCCCCTTCAGATGGACCAGATCTCTGAGAAGAAGAGTTGATTTAATAACATCAGAATGACTTGTGGAAAAAATGTATTGACTGCATAATCCAGGATTGAAAATAACCATTTTTGAATTGAAGTCAATTGGGGGCAGAGTTTTTTGGGGCCAGCATCTAGTGGCCATCAGGACTATTGCACTTTTTTGCACTTCACCTCATTTTTTTTTTTCAACCCACTTGTTTCATCCATTTCTATAAACAGTCTGTGGTCTGAACTAACCAGAGGTGAACAAATAGAGATTTAGCTGCTTTTCTCTGTTTACCTTTAAAGAAAGTAAAGTCTCAAAGTTTTCTGCTCCATGTAAGAAAACAAAAACAAGCTAACAAGCTAGCTAGGCTAACAAAAGCTGTTGACCACATGACTCTCACCTGGTGGGTTAAAGCGATCTATCCAGTCTCCCTCTGACAGCTGATATCTGCTGATGATTAAACCTGGATACATCTTCCATTCTGGATCCGACCTCAAAGCGTCGTTTCCATTAAATCCAGAGAAGAAGAAGAAGGTGGGAGACGTGCACGGAGCTTCCTGTTTGAAGTGATGACTGAGTTCAGACCGTCAGCAATAAAAACAAACTGCATCATGTGACCACAACAACAACATCAACATCAAGTCTTCCTGCTTGTGTTAGTTCAACATTCCAGGTTTAATGTCCAACACGTCGCCAACGACTCGACTGTCTGAGGTTTAACCTTCTGTTACTGTCCACCTGTCCAACCGGGCAACGCACTGGGCAACCTGAGCGGGACGGACTCCCTCCTGAAGATCACCCAAAGGACTGACAGTCATCTGCTGCCTGTCCTGGTTGTCCAACAAGTTGCCTTGTTGTCCCATAGGTTGATCTGTGACACTGAATCCAAGTGTCCTCCCTCCAGACCAGACTAAAGGAGTTTATTCAGTCATCAGGTGTAAAGTGAACCAAGAACATCCTAAAAATTAACTCCATGGACACATACTTCCTCCATCAGAGGATTTCCTGTTTATCAGTCTCTCTCTGCAGGAGGTACCAGGCCTCCATCTGAGGCCGGCTGGTATTAGAGGCAGGACTAAGGCAGTCTAAAACCAGTTCAAAAGCAGTCTAAAACCAGTCCAAAACTAGTCTATTATCAGGCCAACATCAGTCTAAAACTAGTCCAAAAACAATCTAAAACCAGTCTAAAACCAGGCCAAAACTAAACCCTAAAATATGTTCAAACCAGTCCAAAACCTGTCTAAAACTAATCCAAAACTAGTCCAAAACCAGTCTAAAACCAGTCCAAACCCAGTCTAAAACAGGAAAAAAACAGGCCACATCAGATCAAAGTCAGTCAAACACCAGTCTGAACCCCTTTATTTCCAGACAGGTCTTTTATTGTGAAACGTGCCGCAGTTCTTGGATTAAAGTGTGACAGGGACAGTGGTCCACTCACAGAGACTGAACCACGACTGTAGTACAGAACTTTACAGAACAACACCTTTGAAAACAGCAGGATGATGTTGTTGAATTGATTCAGTCACATTATGTTTCACTAACACTTTCAATATACGACAGGAACCAGGATGTTTGTTTGGTCTTTATTTATCAGAGTTTAATTGAACACTGGTTTCTATTGGAGGAAACAGGGTAACTACAGAACTGTCCTGATGGAGGAGACAGCCCAAATCATTCCAGTCCGAGCCTTCTGATTGGTCGTTGGAAAGTTAAACCGATGTTGGGAACATGAGGGTTGAGGTCTGGAGGCTGGATGTCTGTTGGATTCAGTGACGTTAATCAGTTTGTTCGTGGTTTAAGGTTCGAGGTTTAAACTTTACTTTTCTCTCCTGAGATGTAACGATGCAGCTGATTGGCTCCAGCCCCTGACTGTTCCCATCATGCACTTCACCTGCTGTTTGCTTTAACACGTCCTTCACTTCAGAGAGTTTCAGCCACTCGAGGTCAAACTAAGGAGCCTCTGGAGGGAGAGCTTCTTCTTCTCTTCCCGTCGTTTCCCTGCGAGCAGGGAGCGACTTCACGTTCAGCTTGGAAATATTAACAGCATGTACGTTAAAGAGCTGCAGCGGGCGCAGGACTCGATGCTCCGAGCATGTTAACTAATTGCACTAAAGATGGATTCATTCAACACTGACGTCAGTTTAAAGTAGCTGTAAAGTATTTTAGATGAACAGTGTTCGTAGCTCAGATATTAACACACACACACACACACATTTATTCAGACGTCCCAAGAAAAAAAGCCAACAATAAAAAACAAAACAAAACAAAAAACAATGAGCAATCCAAGGGAAGGTAACATTTCAATCCAGCTTCAGTTTGGATCATGTGACCTTTGTTGCCGGGCAGATTAACCTGCAGGAGCTGGACACTTTCATTCCAACAGATCATTAAACTGATGACAAATCAGAGCCATTAACGCTCGTTTTCTTGATTAAGTCAATTTCATGATTTACAAAATATGACAAGTAGAACAAAAGAATTCAAATACAAAATACAAATTATATTGTGATGGAGGGTGAAAACAAATACTCTCAACTTTAAGTTAAAAAAATGCAATAAGAAAAAGATACTAAGCAGCTGGGTATATAAAAATGGTAAAATAACAACTTTGATTAAATAACAAAGACTGTCAGTATTAAACATGAAATTAAGAGTTTTATCTGTGAAATCAAAAATAAATATTAGTAAAATAATGAGAAATTTATAAATATACTTTATATGAATAAAAAACTAAAAAAAGCTTTAAATATATTTTACGTTTATTCATAAAACCTTTTCCTATTATTTTAGATAAGTTATGTAAATACACATGTAATTATATTATTATTTTCATTTATAAAAAAAACACAAAATAAAAATCTGTTTGAAAAAGAAAGAAAGAAAAGAAAGCACTGAGAGAGCACAAACCTCTGCCAAGGTATAATCCAGCAGCACTAATGCTATCAACTGAACACTGCTGCCCTCTTGTGGTGAAAAAGCAACACTGTGTTGTTAAAAAGTTCATCCATTATAACAGATTTTTTTTTTAGATTTTTCACAGATGAAAGTGTTAAACTGTAAAATTCATGTTAAGAGTAGAAACTAGAAATTAAATTTCCCCAAAAATTAAAGCTGCAAACTGTAATTTACTAAAAGACAACACCAATGTTTTGTCCTCTTGTTTTTCTGTGTTAAACCTGCTGCAGCCTCTGTGGGAAAATCTCAAAGTTTCTTTCTTGATCACAGACTGTTTATACCAGTGGTCCGTGAGACATTTGTTACCAGGCCACGCAGAAAGAATCATGATTTATATAAATTCAGTTGTATTGATCGTTACAGTCTGAAAGAGGTTTTATTTTGAAAACGACTGGATTCTCTCCGACTTAACTTTCGTCTGGGTCTCTTGACACATCAATACGGTTGTCTCAGTCATGTGATCAGACACGTTAGCCTGAAAACTGCAAGTCTGCAAACTAGCAAAAATGGGTGAAAAAAAAAAACCCTCTAGTGGCTGTTGGGAGTATTGCACTTTTTTGCACTTCTGCATTGGCCTCATTTTTGAGACCTGCTTACTTCGTCTATTTCTATAAACAGTCTGTGGTTCTGGGGAATTGTAGGAACCTGAAATATTAAACTCTGTAACTAAGGTTTTTGTAACAGATGCATAGAACCTAGTTTATTGATCCACTGTGGTTACGCTCACACAGTGAGATTGTTGTTATGTTTTCTAAAAATTAAACATGAACCTTCAAAATGAACCTTTCTTACAAAAACCTGTTTAGGCTGTTGGAATGAAACGTTTCAGCTCCTCTGTCGCCTGCTGATCAATCATTCACCAAATCCAACCTATCAGCACGCAGATCGGCTCCGACCGGCCGGGTCGAAGCTGCAGGTCATGGACGCTCTGCTCAAACTGTGGATCACATGATCACTGATTGGTTCAGACGGACCGTGTAAAGGAGGTGAAATTACATCTGATGGAACCAGGTCACCTTGCTGTGATTGGCTCTTTTTGTTGGTGGAGACGGAGTCAAAAGCTCTTCAGTGGCAAAACAAATACAAACAAAATATTTCATAACATTTAGAAAGATTGTTTCTGTTAGCACATCTCATGCTAACCCACTTCCTGGTTCCTGTCCAGTCCCAGCTGCACTCCAAGGTCTGATTATTCAGAAAAAAAACATAAGAATTAAATATGGAAACTTCTTCTTCACTGTTTTATTTATGTTTATGTCAAAACCACAGAAGAAGACTGTTTGTTCACACAGAAACATGAGATGATGTTCACCTAACATCAGAATGACGTGGAAAAAATGTGTTGACTGAGTATTTCAGGATTAATGACCTTTTTTTTTTTAATTGAAGTCAACTGGAGCCAGAGTTTTTTGGAGCCAGCACCTAGTGGTTGTCGGGAGTATTATTATAGATTTTTGCACTTCTGGATTGGACTTATTTTTGAGACCCAGTTGCTTCGTCCATTTCTATAAACAGTCTGGTAAAGAGGCTAAAGAGGAGGTAACATGTTAGCCTGTTAGCTTGCTAAGCTGCTAAGCTTGCATCCAAGCTTATCTTTGAGTTTTACAAGAACAAACAGACCTGAGGTCACCTGGTGTGAGTGAACAATTGAAGGCATTACAAACAGGATATAAATTATGTGTTCGAATTAATTCAAACTTCAAGGGTTTAATTTGCAGATGGTGAGATTTGAGGTACTTTAATGAAGTTTGGATTTTTTTTTACGTTATTTTACCTGCTCCACAGTTACAGAAATAAAACCTCCAGATTCAGTGTTTTTCTGAGTTGATACTAATGATTATTTACATGCTTTTGTTTTTTTTTTTAACAGTGAGCTTTTTTGTCGATGGATTTTTTATTTAGGTAGGAAAAAAGATTTAAAATCTCTTTTGCCAGAGTACAGCAGTTCAATCAGTGAACAATTATAACTATAGGGATTATAAACTAAATACATTTTACACAAGATAAACTACACAACATTTAAATCACTTGGGTTCTGTGTGTTAATTATTGTCGGTCCGAACATCTGCAGCCAGATGTGCTGAGGTATCGATCACAGCTTTCTGAGGTTCAGTTTGTTTTCAGTTGATCGGAGCGTCCTGGACTCCTCATCTAGATTTTCTAACGTTTTAGTCTGAGGTAAACAAGGCAATCTGAGACTGTTTCCTAGTCCTAGTCCTGGTCCGAGCAGATGGCGGTCCAACATCGCACAGAACTGATCCACAACCAGTTGCATGTCCATGTTCTCCGGCGTGTGGTCTTCGTACGCTGTGAATAATCTGCTGTTAGATTCACGGGACTGAAAGCCTCGTGAGTCTGACCGGTCGTCGTGACGACTTCATAGCAACCACTGGAGACTTTAGGCCGACACAGTTTAACTGTCAGGTGTAACACTAGTGTTTAGCTTTCCTCTGCAGTAAGAACGTGTTTGTAACATCGAAGAACTCTTTCTTTGGTTCTGGGTTGATTTGTTTTTTGTTTTTTTTATATTTATCATTTCTTATGTATATTTGTTTTTTAAGAAAAATAATAAAATGTAAAATCTGAGCCTGTCTTTGTTGTCTGTTGTCTCAGTTTTACATTGGAGCAACAAAATAGCCTATACAAAAAATATATCTTGAAATATCTCATGTTAATAGCATGAAGGAAAGACTTTTATAGTAATTCACAAATTCACTACAATTTTATAAATGTTCAGCTTTTACTTAAAAAAAAGAAAACTGTCAAATTCAAGTTTCACATTTTAAATATATTTAAAAGTTTTGGCACAAATACTGACAATAAAGATACATTGGTTCTGTCATGTGACACGTTCGTTTGGTATCTGACAGACACTTTGTAAAATTATGAAGGTTTCCACAACAACAACTTTTTTCCTTTTTTAATATTTAGTGTTCATCTCTGTCCACTGTACGAGTGTCTCCACCGGAGGCCGACTCAGAGTCAAACATGTCTGACAACAAACATATTATTAACATATATTTCACCCAGAGTGAGAGAACCACCATAATTCTTGAACGTAACCTGCAGAGCTCCACCACAGTCTGTGTCAAATGAAACTCTTCTGTCATGTTCCTGTCGTGTTTATGTTACATTGTTGCTGTTTGATGATTGAAAAGAAATATTTTCAACAATGTAGAAGTCCGACAGCCGTTCTGTGGCACATCTCCACCAGGGGGCGACTCAGAGTCAAATGTTTATCACAACAACAAACATGGCGACTGCAGAGGAGGAAGTAATGATGTAACAATAAATAGATTGTGATCCAGTTCTGTGTAAGTTTTAGCTCACACGTCCACACAGAGAGGTGTGAGCGCCCTGTGTGGTCAGAGTTCTTCGTCGTCCTCACTCATCATCACGTCGAGCTCCTTGTCTTTCCGCTCGGCGCTCTCCGTGACAAACTCCCGCTGC
>OOFC01019667.1:0-11203 GCA_900323345.1 Pseudochromis fuscus
GGGGTCGGGGTCGGGGTTGGAGTCGGCGTCGGAGTGCCGTCACCCCTCAACCCGATCTCCCCCATGAAAAAGCCCTACAGCAGCAATGTTATAGCACCCCCTAAATTCCCAAGACCCGGTCCCCTCACCCCCAAACCCTGGATGGAGGACAGCGCGTTCAGGACTGACAACAGCAACAACATACTGCCTTTCCAGGTAAAACTTATTCCCTGGGCCTGTAGCCTGCTTTGACATATATTTATATATAGCCAATATAACGCAATTTTTCCCTATATAAACATCAAATAGCCTAGAAATAAGGTCACCCTGAACGCACCGGCACCATGGATCCATTAAAGGTCCGTATATTGTTGAGAATAATAGACTATTAATGTCACTCATACGGGCAGATTTGCAATTAGGAAATCAATTAATGGCACTGTCAATTATTATATTCTGTTTTATCACGAGACAGTAATCACAGAGGGATTATTATGAATTTCATGTACATTAATCAGCATAAAATGCGTCATGTTATAAATCAAAGCTGTGACTTCTGTGGCTGAGCTGACTTAACAAATGACGCTCGGTTTTTTTGCCGGTAGCTGTCAGCATTTTAATCTGGCTCGTGCGCAGGGAGACTGTGCAGCAGAGGTCAGATAAATCTAATAAGACAGCGAGTCCTTGAAGTATTAAATCATCGATCGTGGCTATTTTTACGCATTCAAAGACAAACACGCCGAGTCAGGCCTGGAAACAGTCGATTTATTTGACCACACAGTTAAATGTTCCTCTGCCAGCTCACGCTCCGTGGGGTTTAAAGGACACACGACGCGTTCAGGTGCGCCTCGTAATATTCCCAATTCAGGAAGATAAGACCTGTGAGGTTATAGGTGTACACGTTGCTCACTTGAGTTCAACTTTACCTCTAGTGTCAGGAAGGGTCTCTTGTTTGTATTGATGCGTTTAGTTATAGAAACACTTAACACATACTTATAAAAAAATCGATAATAAATACAAATTAAGTAAATCCTCTAATAGGTAATATGAAAAACACGTACCAGTCATTCAAGGTATTAATATTTTCCTCCTATTAAATGAATGTCTGTGTAGGATAATGACAGCTAATGACGTTCATTGATTCTTACATTTATGCTTATAAAATATTTGCTGTTGTTAACATCGATAATACGCGTTTTGATCAAATTTACATATTTTCGATAGTACGCGAAGGCAACATTCATACGCTGATTTGATTGGCTGGGGTTGGGCTTGTGGGCGGGGTTAGAACCTGACATCAAACCGGAGCGCAGGTCGAACCCGGAAGGTACAGAAAAGTTGTTTTTTCCACAGTTTACTGGAAGAAAAATCCCCAAATAAGCTTTTATTATGAGTATTTTATTAAATGTAACTACTTATATTAATATATGTCTGCATTTCTGGTCTAATTAAGGCCGCACAACTATAAAAGCAAACTTTATTCAGGATTAAACCATGATAATAGGTCATTGTTTTTAAGGTAAACAACAGAAATGAGAGCTTAACAAACATATTTGCGTTAAATATCTATATGCTTAGTCAAAACAAATGTCTGCATGATTTCAGCAGTTAAAATAAAGCATGGTATGTTTTCTGTAGCTTCATATTTGCAGCATTAACCACAGAAACAGGTTCACATAGTAAAGGGCAAGAGTGTCCTGTTTACTTTTTGAATATAGAATAAGACAGATTCAGCAGGACAATGTGACGACAAACTGTATTAGTGGCTTTATCACCAATTGCTCCACATTGAAATCTAAATAGTATTAGCCTATTATCTGTCTTTTATGTATGGTTTTAGACAGAGTTTCGTTGTCATTTGGATTTATTTTATTCTTCCATCCTACCTTGATTGACACATCTGATAGAAGTGTACACTAACAGTCCCAACACTGTATTTATTTTTTCTTCACATGGCTAGTCACGTGCTTGCCCTATGTTTAGCTATCCTGCCTGACAAACAAGCCAACATAAAAAAAAAATAAACCAGCTGGATACTCGCTCCTTAAGTCACCGGCTCACTTAAAGAGGGAGCACTTGTTCACCCGATCAAACAGAGAGAGAGAAACCGGGACTAAGACGTTAACCTATTACAGCAGGGAGGACGAAAGATGCTGCTCGGCGCTGGGTGAAATTCCAGCCGGCCTGAAACGTATAGCCTTTTGAGGAGATAATGATTGTGTGTGTCAGTCAGGCCTCTCTCCCTCTGTCTTGGCGTTGTTACTCGGTTTCCTCGGTCTACCAAGAGCTTCCATCTATCTCGCCGTCCTCCTGACTGTGGCTGGATTACAGCCTGAGTTATCACCAGGAGACGAGGTCAGGGGGCCACATGTCACGCTGTATAGAGTGGTCTGTTTGTTGAAGTGAAACTCAGGGAAATAGCTCAGATGAAGAGCAACAACTGCTGTCATGTGGCTGAGTGTTGCCAGATGAAACACTGGGATTAGCATGACATATTTATCTGTATTTAGTCTAATTATCTAATGTTTTGGTGTGAATTGAGGAAAATTTGAGAAGGACTGAAGCAGAAATGACTATGATAGTGTTTCAAGCATTAAAGTGGTGCGTTGTCCCTTTAAGATCAGACCTATATGTACAAAATATCCAGTTTTTGGGGGTTATTGAACTTTATCTTCAGACAGAGAGGTTGTTTTTCCTGAAGGACTCATGAGCTAGCTCACACTTAGCTGCTTAACAATTACACCCATAATTGGAAAAGAGTTATCACTAGGATGCAAGGTCAGGGTGCCACATGTCAAATGGCCTATTTACTGAAGTGAAACCCAGACAAATCACCACACACACACACACACAGAACGGGTCCCGCACCGTCATGTGGACAGCCAGTGACAGGTGTACTTGTTGTCATAGCCTAGATCTCCCTCGGTATTCTTTTCCTGCCCCTGCTGAACTGCAGGCTGAAAACGTCGAGTCACGTGCGCTCAGATATGTGCTCGTACTCGCCCGCCGCTGGCTGCCGCTTAAAGGGCCGGAGGAATGTGTGGAATTCAACTTAACATTTCAGTGTTAGAGGCTCAAGACGCGCACAGTCACATGAGCTTCTCGGGGAGATGCCCTGATCTGACGTGATGGCGGTGACCAATTGTTGTGAGGTGCAGGCTCGCTGCCCCCCCTCGCTGTGATTGCAGATCTCATTGTGTCAGCTTCAGGAAGGACGTGGGTTCAGGTGGACTGACAGGTCGGGAGTCTCGCAGTCAAATGTTCATGCAAAATGATGGGAAGCGCTCACGAGTTTAAAGCTGCAACCAGAGTGATTTACATCAGGAACTGAGTGCGGTTTTTAGCCTTTTGCTTCGTTTTCGGGCACTTGTTTTGTTATTGGAGCTTTCAGATGAGCTGGAGTTGAGTTCGTGACTGTTGGGGAGGTTCACATCAGTGTTGGGCTGATTGGGTTCTTCATTGTTTTGTCCATCCACAAAAAAAACCCAAAACATTTTATCAAAGGACAAATGCCAAAAATGACCCGTTAAAAGTGAGAATCAGAGGTTTTATATCATCGGAAATTAAATTTGTTTGGATGATTTGAGTTTCTTGGCACATTGATCACCATGGAAACTAACTGTCTATCTATCTAATTTCATAAACTAAATTAATGCTAATTAATGAAAATATTACTTAAACTACAGGTTTTATGGCCCTAACGTCTAAGCCCTCATCATTCTTGCATGTTTTAGATGACATTTCAGAAATCAATCAATCAATCATCAGTATTTTTATAGCATCATTCATACAAATCAGCTGCAATTCAAAATGCTTCACCAACAAAGAGTCAAAGATAAGCTTTAAAATAATCAAGATTCAAATGATTTATTGTCATGTGCATGGTAAATAACAGCAGCTACATCATACAGTGAAATAATCAGTTGACAGTCCTCCCTCCATAGAAAAAAGACATGATGGGTAGTAGAAAAAAATAATAAAGCTGTTTATTCGTTTATACAATACATAGTACACATAAACTATAATATAATAAATAAAAATATGTAAAACAAGAGAACATTAAAATAAATGTAAGTAGCTGCTGAAGATTCAGTCTAGATAATGAGTCTAATTGGAAAATGTGATAAATGTAAAAATGAGGCGACAGTCTCTATGATGATTGATTGAAAGTCACAATAACAATACAAAATGTTTTTTCATTTTTCCAGAGAAGAATCTGATAAATCCCTGATCTGCCTCTGACCCTGGCAGCCGTCCACCTCCCTGGGCAGGTTTTATTTATTGAGAGCAGATATCTTAAATCTGTTTCTTATCTCCATCTCCCTCGTAAACGCTCCTACATCTCGATTATGAGGAAAGATGAGCCGCGGTGTAGTCAGGAGAGGTCGACCCCGGCGTGCATTCCTCTCAGGACCAAAGTCTGTTTGTGATTTTTACCGTGCATCATCTCCTCAGGTCGTTTGACCACGGTGAGTTCTCCGACCCCCATCGCCACGTCCATGTGTCAGAGAGGAGGAAGAGGAGGAAACTAAAAGCTCAGCGTTTTAAGTGTTTACCGTTTGTACCAAGTGGGCAGATTTTTATCTGTGTGGCGCTGTCGGGTCCAGAGTGGGGGGAATAACGCTTTTGAATGCTCAGCCGAATGGGCAACAATAGCCGTGGCGTGCAAACAATGCAGGCCACAGCTCGGGCGGCGGACACAGGACACAGCTGCCAAGGCCCTCCAGCTCCGGTTCGGCGAGCTCCCGGGGCCTTACCTTTGGCACACATGTCATTCACATAAATTCACTCCCATACACGTTTCACCGGCAGCGAGCGGTTTAACCTTCAGGTGTTTGATGGAGTGCTCGCCGCCGCGCTGTCAGGTGGAGCAACCTGTAGGATCAGGAGATGGTGGCTTTGTAAATAACCAGAGACAAATACACAAATGTTCTCACTACCTCATGACAGCCACAGGTCCTAACTTTAACTTTGTCTGAGGGCGGTTTCAAAAGTCAGGTGGAGCTCAGATCCCATCAGCTCTCATAGCATCTGTACATTATCTCCTGCAATTATCCTCTGATCATTTAGATCTTGTACAGTTCATTTTATCTAAACAAAGTTGACATTTGAGCTTTTTTAGCGGTTTAAATGGATTAATTAAGGATCAAATTTGAGTTTTTCTTCAACATAAGAAATCAACAAAGGTCTAATTTTAGTACCATACTATATTAGTGTCAGTATCACTATTGAAACATGGATTTGACCTCAAAACAAACTGAATCCGCTCCTGAATGATCCTCCTGTTGATCAATGCAGTTAGTGAATAGTGTATCCTGCAGTTTAACTTGTTTTGATACTTTGATGCTTCTTATCCTCAGGGTTTCACATTGAATGTATAATAAAAACTCGACGTAGCTTCTGGGTCTCAAAAGTGAAGGGAATGTAGAAGTGCAATACCCCCGATGGCCACTAGGTACTGGCTCCAAGGCATAGAGCAGATGACTACCGATCATGTGATGTTTGACTGTATGATACTGTATTTAAATAGAAAAAACAGATGCAACCACCGGGTCTCAAAAGTGAAACCAAAGCAGAAGTGCAAAAAAAGACCAATACGACCACTAGATGCTGGATCCAAGTACCGTATTTTCTGGACTATTGAGTGCACCTGTCTATAAGATGCTATTGAATTTATTTGAACAGTTTCATGTGGTCCGCTCTGACCGGGTCTGATGTGATGACACTAAATGCATCGGCGGCACGGAGCTCGCTAGTTTGTAAAAAGCCAACGAGCTTCGTGCCGCCCATACATGAGAAACACCGGTGTTTAAGTTCAAAGAGTCGGAAAAAAGTTGTGGCTTATAGTCCGGAAAATACGGTAACTCTGCCTACGATTAACTTCAATTCAAAAATCCTCATTTTCAATCCTGAAATATTCAGTCAATAAGTTTTCCACAAGTCAGTCTGATGTCATTAGATAAAGTCTTCATCACACTCAGTGATCTGATGGTCCATCTGAAAATCCTTTCATCTTTAAGAAGATATTAGGCTGAGAGAAGGGGAGGAGTTAGGGGTGGGGTTAGCTTGATTGACAGCTCTGGTCTCCAATGAATTACAGGTGGTTTGGAGGCTCATACACATTGAACAGTGTCCTTAAGTCCCACCTCCTCACTCCTCCCTTTATATCCAAATATGGTCACTTCTGGCTCCAAACAACCAACATGGCCAAGTACCAAACTCCTGGCTTCAAAATGCGACTCAAGTTAGCTTCGTACATCTCTTATATAAAGTCTATGGAGTTTCTACGATTCGATACCAATGTAGAGGGTCATATTTTGATAATATCTCATGTGGTAATACTTTAATCCATGTGTTAAATCTGTTATACTGTAAATATTGGACTCAATATTGATTCTGACAGTCGATCAGTCAGAAAAATCCCAAATGTCTTGCAGGCTCAAGAGTGTCAAAGACAAATGACAAATAATTTCACTTCAGTACCTTTGACACCTCAGACTACAGACTGGAACCTCCTCCCCAGACGATCGGTAGTGAAATGATTAAGACTCAGTTGATTACGAGATAACCCATAGATTTATTTTGCCTCTGACATCTTCTCCACCAACACACTCGACGGTTAAGAAATCCTCTCCCAAATTATACGGATCCAGACAGATGAGGTTCCTCGGGGCAGAATCCTGTCTCTTCGTTTGCTGTAGCTTTTTGAACATGAAAGGACTTAAGATTCATATCTGCTTTAATATCAACTGTGTTCACCATCATCCCTCCGGGCTGACACATACCTTCTATCTCTCTTCCTTTTTTTTTTTTTTAAAACCTGGAAAATCTAGTCCCACATCCCTAAATTATATTAAGCTCAATTTAGCTAAGAATACATCCCTGCCTGTTTTGCCTTTTTAACAGAAAATGGGAGCTGTCGGTACATGCAAGCTGCCCTTGAGCAAGCGAACAACCAGAATTTCAAGAGCAGGGATGAATGTGCAAGTTCACATTTGCAACTTTGTGAAGAGAAGTGTTGAAGAGGTGTTCCCACTGTGTTGGTAATCCTGACATGACAGCTTCTTGGTTTGGGATCAACCTCAAAGATGACTGTTTACGATAATCCATGTTGTCTGTTCTCAGTACAGTTTTACAAAGTTGTGTGTTCATACGACACAAGGCCAAAGTTGAAGCAATGAGGAAAAGTGATGCTCCAGTAACTTCTGTAAGAGAAGAGCTCGGACTGCAGCCTGTACGAATATCGTCTTTTTCTGTAGCTGTTTATGGTCGTCATAGTAACTTAACACATTCTCCTCCTGGATGTTATCATTAGACTTATTTATTTCATGCACTGCTGCGTATGAATAACCGATAATGCATAGAGATACTGTACAGTCGGACATTTTTTATTTGCTTTGTTCCCGTCAGTCTTCGGTGTAATATTTACCAAACACAGACGTCCAGACTGTACATAGAGTGGATGATGCTAACATGATGTCACCTGTTGATCTTTGAAGCCAGGAGTTTGGTATCTGAACGTGGCCATGATGGGTTTTTTGGAGCCAGAAGTGACCATATTTGGACATGAAGGGAGGAGTGAGGTGGCGGGTTTGACCCTTGAACCTGAGGACAGTGTCCAAACTGTATGAGACTTAACTTTAGCGATGCTCCCATTGAAGACCAGACCTGTCAATCAGACTAACCCCGCCCCTAACTCCTCCCACTAGATCTCTGAGAAGAAAAGCTGACTTTATCTGATGACATCACAATGGAAAAAATGTATTGACTGTATTTCAGGATTGGAAGTTAAGATTTTGAACTGATGTCAGTGGAGCCAGAATTTTTTTTTTTAGTCAGCATCTAGTGGCCATTGAGAGTACTGCACTTTTTTGGCCTCATTTTTCTTTTAGCGCTCTGGACTTTAGCCAATCAGAAGAAAGCAGGCTGTTGACAATGTTGAGGATCAAAACAGCTCATTTCAGGCAGAGGATGAAATGAGGGACTGAATGTGAACTTCAACTCCTCTAAAGCTGGAAATTACCATAATTGGTCCTCTTTAACATACTACCTGAATGTGCAATATTTACACAACCTATGGCTCCATAATACCACTGAATGTGTTGTTTACATTTATATACTGTGTCTGTTTTGTATGTGACCTGCTGTGGTGACTCTGACCCCTCTCCCTGTTTTTGCTGTTTGTGTTTCAGGACCGGAATCGGCCCTTTGATGCTTTTAGCTTGCACTCTTTGGAGAATTCCTTAATGGATATGATAAGGACTGACCATGACAAAGGTAAACCACACCCTGCCGGTGGCCCACCAATGACTATCGCTGATATTATATGGAGGAATCATTTTGCAGGTTAGGAATATTCATACATCCATGTTTACAGTATTTAGGTTCTTCTTTTTCTTTTACTTTTGTTTTTGCTTCATGGGCATATTTCATCTTTGGGTACATTTCTTTTTATTTGCCAATCTTTTAACCAATCCAGTGCAGATCATCATGTTCTGTTTTGAAATTGAAATGAAAAATTAACATAATGAACCTTACCTGCAAAATCTCACATGGTTTTTGTGTGTGTGTGTGTGTGTGTTGTTGTGTGTTGACCAGAGATGCAGTAATGTGCACTCTCCTGGTCTTATTGCATTGATTTCCTTTACCCTTTCTTCTTTGTTGTCTGTTGGATTCGCTGATATGAATCAGTGGATCCACTGTCACGTGACTTTTGTTGTTTACTGAATATGTTGCTGTGTGTTTAAGTGATGAGTGATTAAGTGTATTTGCGGTTTACATTTTTCCCCAGTTACATGATTGCCATTGAATCACATTTGAAATTTGTATTTGTGCATAATTGTGGGCTCAGACATGTCGCGACTGAGTCATTGCAGCAAGATCAAATCAGCGTCTCTAAGCAACTTTGATACACACATGCGTTTTTTTCTTGACACAGATTCAGACTAAGGTTAAAAAAATGTTTCATTTCAGTCTCGGGAAGTATGGAGAGTGTCTGAAATCACAAAAACAAGGTGAAGAAACCTCTCTTCACACCCTTTTAAGGCCATCCAATGTATGTCAGGCCTTCTGAGTCAATATTTTTGTAGCAGCGGTCACATGTCTGTTGTAAAAACTCCTGTCTCCCAGATGGGGCCCCGTCAGGTTGGGTGTAGGGTTTTTATGCTCCCCCCGTTCGTCCTCTCCCATCTTAACAATGGAAAGATTGGTGGGAGGGGTATATAATGAGCAGAGCACGTCGTTTTCCCATGCACACAGTCTGTTTTCCCAATCTTGTGCTGAGCGTGCATTGTTACAGAGAAACAATGATAGCGGCTTCACTTCACCAGAAAGGTGTTGTAATGTCCTGTTTGTCGAAGCACAACAAACACACATGAGGAGATATGGGAAAAGTCCAGGAGGGTGGCACGTGAACGCGGGCGTTTGCTTGTTTACCCCCTCGCGTCGTCATGCAGACGGCGTGGGTCTGTAGTAAGCTACCATGTCGACCACAGAGCGCCTCCACCCTGCTAACATACCTACTCAGTGTCTGAGGAGGGCCCTGTGCCTCGGTCCTGTCTGCTGAGTAATCTGCTGCAGAGGACGTAGTCTATATCACAACTCTAGGGTACATTCTGTCCTATAATGTACTGATGAGGTGTATGTACGGGAAAATGGTTGTGATGCAGCCTAATAGTGACAGCTCGGAGCCGTGTTGTTTTAAAAAGCTTTTAAAGTGTCAAATTAAAGTCCACAAGAAATGAAAATCACATCACTGGTCATATTGTAACAATGTTAGCCAAAAAAACACAGAAATTTGATTTGTATTTATATCAAATTTCAATCACATTCACTTGCTGATTACAAAATCAATATAAAATCATGTGACTAACATCATGGACCGACCATTGAAACACAACAAAACATGCTAGCTAATGCTACTAGATAACGTTAGCTAGCATGCTGTTCTGTAACAAACTGTAAAGTGTTGATCTGGATTCTGCTGTTAGTCGATTTCCAAATGGTTCAATTAAATGACTTGTTATAGTTTTTACAGAATGTACATGGCTTCAGTTGGGTTACTAAGTGACGCTAAATAACTGTCGAGGCTGTAACGTGTTTTTGGGTTTTTTGGCGTCAGTTTTGATCCACAGTTGTTGTGACTGTTTTACAATAAAGGACGGAGAAAGTGTAGATGCTACAGTACATGGTGCTAATGTTATTTAGTAGCATTAGCTAAATAGCTAGGGTGTTTTGTTGTGTTTCATTGGTCCTTGCTCCAAATGTTTTGTCCCGCACACACACACATATATATATATATATATATATATATATATATATATATATATTTTTTTTTTTTTTTTACCAGAAATATGATAATGTTGTTTCAGTGCAAGTCTAAGGCATTTCTCTCACTGTGCCAGTTGTCTATCTCCATATTTGTCATTTGTTGAGTAGTATAATACCCAGTAGGAACAAGGAAACAGAGTTTTGCAAACGTCTTGGCATGATGAGCTAAAGATTTGCTAAAAAATGTAACTTAGACTCTCAAATTTGGAAGCACTGGTTGGGTTAAAGACAAAGCCAGTTTATCCCAACGTTAGTTTCACTTCATTACAAAACTTTGTTAACTGTTTCCCTGTTAGGAAGGGTGTGTTGGTGGCAAGCCACATACAGTATCCACCCTGCCAATGTCACTTTCAGTTAATACGGTCTCAAGAATAAAACCATTTTGACCCTACTGAAGTCTAAACTTTATCTATCCCTTAAGATACACTTGGAAAACAAAGCCTTGGTAATACGAAGAGGAAACACAACAGGAAGTTCATGTTGTGGCCTTGACAATGAGCATTGGCAGTGTCAACTGGACAGGTGCGACCCGTTCAACCTGATCGACTTCACTGCCAGGCGAACCACAGCTTTACTAAAAACTTGAGCTTAAATGTGAGATCAGTGATGGACATTTTTTTCTTGGTGGGAGCTGACTTATGAACTTAGAGGTCTACTCAGTAGTTTTCCACTGAAACTGCCCCTCTTTTTATCCTTGCTGCTGTAAGGCCGACATCCCACTTTAAGGGATACTGCTCGCCAGCTGAGAACCACCAGTCAAAACTAATTAACCCAGTAGGCCCAGTTTTGCATTCCCAACTGAATGGGCGCCGCCCACATCCATCCCATCACAGACATTTCTCACATACTTCTCATTGTGCCTGGAATAGTTGCTTTTCCTTCAATGTTTTATAAG
>OOFC01019667.1:11364-21794 GCA_900323345.1 Pseudochromis fuscus
TTTTTATCCGAGCACTTGTTTGGAGAAGAGTCAACTTCAAAGAGTGTGTGTGTTGTCTGTGAGAGAGACACTTTATTCCTGCCATCCTTTCAAACTTTGTAAAAGCTCTTTACTCCTGGTTGAGGGGAGCGGGGTCGGCGGGGACATCAGAACAAACGGCCCTTTCTGCCCATACACACACACGCGCACACACACACACACACACACACACACACACACACACACAGGTCTGTATGTAGAACTGGGTCAGCTGAGCTCACGTGTGGTGAACTAAGCACCCCAATGCAAACACTCACACCAGAGATTCTCCCCTCAGTCTGGAAAAACACCACCACTTTGTGACATCAGCATCTCACACACACACACAGAGACACACACACTTGCATGAGATACACATTCAAATTGCTGCTGACATGTAAATCAACTGTGACATTCCATGCAAAGCGCCCTCACCTCATCCACTCTCCTCCCAGGCCGTCACTCATCGTCGGGACAAGGACAGCTCAACAGATGCGATGGTGTGTCTGCGGCATGCGGCCACTCCCCACATCACGACATGTTATCGCTAACTAGTTGAGATGCACAAAAGTGTTAATAGGTCCCTTTAGTCTTCATCCCTCTGAACACACACACATTTCCCTCAGCTGGTCTGACTGTGTGAGAGTTCATAAGCCCCACAGTAGAGGTGTGAGCTGTGTTAATTTCCTTAACGAGTTACTTTTTCCCCATTAATTAATGAAAGGAACAGTTCAGCCTTTTGCTACTTGTGCTTAATGGTTTTCTCGGATGATGATGGATACCAGTCTCATATCCGCCAGCTGCTGTTTAGCTGAGTTTAGCATAAAAAACTAGAAGCAGTAGTCACAGTGAAACAGTTTCTCAGCCAGGTGCTGATGCTAAATAGGCTAACAGTGTCTTGGCTGGAGCTTCATATTTAGCACACAGACATGAGAGCAGTATCAATCAATCTCATCAAACTCTCAGCAAGAAAGGACACACCTCACCCACAAAGTGCTAAACCGAAATCAGTAGAGCAGCTTTACACAGGAAGTTTTTCGTAGACGTCTTGTAGACAGTCAGTGTTGTGTTTTGGGGTTGTCATAGACTATGTAGAATGTACCAAGCTAACATCACGTCACCCGTTGGTTGGTTTGGTGTTTGAACGTTGCCATGTAGGCTTTTTGAAGCCAGAAGTGACATGAAGGTGTGAGGAGGCCGGTCGACCCTTGAACCTGAGGACACAGGTTCAGGGCTGGTCTCACTGGATACCAGACCTGTCAATCAAACTAGCCCAACCCCTAAATCCTCCTCTTTTTGAAGCCTGATGATGCAATGATTTTCAGGTGGCCCACCAGATCACTGAGTAGAGGAGCTAGAGCTAGCTAATGACATCAGAATGACTTTTGGAAAAAGTGCATTGACTATTGAGTATGTCAAGATTGAAAACGACCATTTTCGAATTGAAGTCAGTTGGAGCCAGCATCTAGTGGCCATCAGGAGTATTGCACTTTCAAGACCCAGACACAAGCACTGGTCAGTAGAAAATGCAGATTGCAACTGCAGTGTGGGTGAAAACAGTCGAATTCAGTAGTTTGCTTCAGTAAATAGTCCAACCTTTACTGAAACCTCTGCAAGAACTCAACCCAGATGTTGCACTTTCCATCTTTATGTCAAATAAAATTGACTCTCAGAAGGATAAAAGTTTTGGTTGAGATAAAAGTTGGTTTGAAAACAAACCTGTGTATTTGGACATGCTTTTTTGTTCAGTTTAACCCAAAGTTAAAGGTCAGTATTTGTCTGAGCAGAAGTTCAGCCCCCAAGCCGCTCTTGACCCCTTAAACTTTTCCACCCTTGTAGTTAACCACTCATGGGATAATTTCCACTTAAGAGGGACGTCCCTGTACTTTAAACAGCCGGTAATGACCACACCGAGATAAGGCGATGTGTTTATTGGCTGTGTTAAAGGTTAGATCGCACCTTGCTTCCAATAAACTGCACCGTCAGGGTGCTGTGTTTTTGTTATGGTGGAAAATTCATGACTCCTGCGAGCATGACTGAGCTAATCCAGTCCAGGCAACAAAACAAGTCTGGGCTTGTTTTGTCTGTTAAAATCGCCGTTTGTCCAGATCTCACAAACTATGAAGTGTTATTGAAAGCACGACTGCTCTGCCAAGTGGAGCACCAGGGTTCACCAGTCTACTATTCTGAATGATACCTGTATGAAGTGGGTATTAGTTTGGCATATATTGGGGTTTTCCTTTAGAAATTCATCCTAAGTATTTGTTGTCACATATTCATAAAGTTTCACATCTTATGGCTTGATCGTTAAAGGAACTTTGGCCCTTTGGTTATAACCATGTTGCTGACAGTTGTTAAGTTCAGCTCCAGCTGGAATGAAGTAGAAGAAGTAGGCCATTCTAGACAAACACACAAAATAACTCTCACCAGGTTTTCTTACTGAAACACCCATCGCTCTCCAAACTTTCAGTCGTGTGCTCGCTGTGTGCAGAATGCATGCCCCCCAGTGGGTATTGTCATGTTTTTTTTGTTGTTGCTAGTGTAGTGTTGGTGATTGAAGATTTCTTTCTTTGGCAATAGTCAGCAAGAAGTGAAGCTTTGAGACTACTGCTTAGACTTTCTTTTATTTTTTATTATAGTGGATTGTATTTAAACTCCTTGCTGTTGGCACACCCTCTCATAACTTCTACTAGGACCTAGAGGTGTTATCAGGGGCTTAAAATGTGCCACATGTGCCAGGAGAAAAACATGTGCAGAGCAGCTCCAGGTGGGACGCAGTCTGTGGTGATTGGACACGTAAAATCCAGTGAAAATACAACTTGAAGAACAACATTCTTGTAGATTTTGTGATGATAGATAGGATTGTTGATCTGTCCCAGCGTCTCAGTGGGTACTTCTCCAGATGTTGTGATTTTTGCCTTTCCACGCTCACCTCACTGCTCATAACAAAGATGGTTCAGACTGTCGTAAACCTCCGCCAAGGCATTATCCAAGTCTGATCTCCGCCAAATTGTAGATACTTGTACCTACTACTTCTTAGATGTAGTGGTGATGTTTTGCTACCCCCAACTGGTTATTTTTTACTTTGTTAAAACATTCACCCGATATAAGAGATAGGGATTCTGTGGGATTTCAGGATTTTTTCTGGACAAGATGTCATCAGGATTTCACCCTCAATCGTTTATCGTTTTCCTCGGGTAATACTCATCGAGAACTGTTCACAAGTCTTCAGAAAAACAACAAAGTGGGCGAAAACGTAGCCCCACACACATGCATGTCTATCTATACACTCTGTATTAGTCACTAAACCTGAATCCAGTTCAATTTTCTTGCAGCCTTTAATCTGACTGCCCTGCTGAAACCTCTCAGAGGCCTCATGCCCTCCCACAGTGAAATCTTTGCAGCGTCCTCATTAGAACCCCGGATCCCAAACTGATGCCTTTTGTCCAACTAATCCATCCCATTTACTTTTTACCCATTTCTACCCAAGCGGTCACAGCGAGGTCATTGTCCAGTTTGCAGATCGAGTCGGGCGCCTGAAGGGGAGCTGGGGAGTTGGATCCTCCCCCGAGCGGCCCACGCTAGCTGCGCGACGATCACGGAGAGGTTGAGAATAGCTCAGGCTGTCGGTGAGGAAATGTCACCAGAACAGCAGTGGCAGCAGCAACTCAGGGGCCCCTCCAGCCCTGCCACTCAGCTCCTCCTGGGGGAAGCAGATGGCACATGCCCAGGGTTATTTTAAGGCTTCTGGCGGGCCACACAGCCCTCCCTTGTGTCACCCACACTGACGAATGTAGACGGAAAGGCAAGCGCAGACCTCGCTGTTGTCGCAACATTTGCCCTCCAATCAGCAAAGTCACGGCTTTGACTGTGGCTGTGTTTAGTGTAGCGTACCGGTCTCTCGTGTGTAATGTGGTTTATTGATGTTCTTTTTCAACCAAATGCTACTAGGTCAAAGTGCACGGCCTGCTCTGAAGCCGAAAAGGGATTGTCTCTCTCAGGGACACTTTAGCCAGTCAGATATTTGGGCTTAAACCTTGTAATTTGGTTGGATAACTAACAAACAGACCACCCACACGATTACCAATACACGACTGTGCACAGCTACCCCTCGGGGCTGTTGAACTTGGACGACAGCCTGGCTCGACTATCAGATGTAAGGGTGGTGAGACAGAGAAAGCGGTGGATGATGAGAGGACTTTCTGCAGAGTTAAAAACACCCCTCAGTGTCAAAACACAACGCTCGAGTCTTTGCCAGCGAAATGTTTATTTCTTCACGACTCTGAAATGGCAATAAAAAGAGAATGTGACACCGGGTCACGTATCCATATGTGACACACATCCACGTGTCCTCGCAAACGTGAATGCACAGGCTTATCACACTCTCCGTTCGCCCCCGAGCCCAAATGTCGTGTGGATTCTGACTGGCTGAGACGAGTGTGGAAATCCACATCTGTGGAGCTGCAGGGTGGCCTCCTCCCCTCCCTCGTCCTCCCCCTCAGCTCTGCAACCAGGTTTAACGGCTAGTTCCAGTCTTGTTTGCGAGCCAGGAAGAGGGCCCCCCTCAGCGTCCCTGCTATCTGTCTTCTGAGGCCAAATTTTGAAACTTCTGACATGCCATCTTGTTTGCACCATAGCAGCTTGCAACATGAAGCTGGTCGGTCTCTCAAAGTCCACGTTACATATGGAGAAACAAGCAGTAAAGCAAGATATCAGTTGCAGATGTCCTCGTCGGCCTTTAGTCCCAACGCCATCCTGGTGTTAAGAGTGGTGTGATGCTCTGTAGAAGCGGATGGGAAGACTCACTGAGAGTATTTGTGTAAAATGTGTCCCGGTGAAAATGTCTGTTCCCACATGTCCTGGAAAACCTGGAAATATTTAGACATTTTTTCCACTCCTGGAAAAGCAAGAGCAACAAGTAAAATGTCCTAATGCTTCTTTTGCTGAGTGCAAACTTTGAGATCTCTACAACAGCTTTTAGCTCAAACAACTTTCAGGAAGATGTTAAATATATAATGCTCCACTATTTGCTGGATTTTTATTTCCACAGCTCGTCCTGAATGCTAACACTCCAGATGATGTAAGAATGGCATGGTAGAAAACATTAGTAGTCTAAGATAGTTAGTCAGTTGACCAGCTAGCTAACATTTGGACTTCTTGTTAAAGGTGTTAATTATGACCCTGTTTACACTTTTAAGATACGGCTCGGATCACATGTGTACAGCGATTAATCTAATTGTAAACAACCATCAAAATGCATTGAGATCTGATCAATCAAACCACATGTGGAGGTGGTTTGGGATGCATTTGACCACATATCTTTTGTAGTGTAATTGCTAATGCATCCTGTTGCATCCCAGACAATATGTCATCAATGCAGGACCGTGCAGGATAAATTGATTGCTTGGAGAAAGTAAGCCACATTTCAAAAACCAATGGAGAGGAGCACAGAGTTAGCCAGGTAGCTAACTGTGCTAACTGTTTACAAAATGTGGCGCTCTTAGCAAGTGACAGTAGTGATATCTGAATACCAGCAGGACAGTCTAGAGACACATGTTAATACAGGTGTAAACAAGGATGTCCACTTGTGATCCGATCCCGAGATGCATCTTCAAACCCAGTGTAAACAGGCTCCGTGACTGAATAGCTTAGCGTTTGAACTGGATGTACATTGCCTAAAGGTTTTTGTGTGTTTGAAAGGAATGTGTTGTTTAGCTGGTGATTCCCATTCGTCATAATTTATGTCTCAGAAAATGTCCAGAGAAGTGATTTGTGACACAGTGGGAGCCCTGTCTTCTGTCTTTCCTTAAAGGATCCAGGTTCGGCTGCTTACATGCTGAGTGTCGAGCATAAAGCTGATGTTGGCGGAATTTGACAGAGGGATCTAATTTAAAGCAGTTAGCAACACAGGGTGTGCCTGTGCGAGTAATGATGTTGATGGCGAGGCAGCAGCACTCGGTCCTAAACCAGGTGGGCTATTTCTGCGTGAACTAAAGTGCCCTCGTCTTTTTTTTTTCTGTGCAAGTAGGACGATAGAGACGGAGATAACCAGCGAGTCGTCCGTTCAGACATTTCTCGCACAGCCACTTTCCATGAAAGCACTGACAGATGGGCCCTTGCAAAATGCGCATACTGACACCCCCAGCAGCTTTGTTGAATTCCTAGCCTTGTAGCCGCTTTTGTTTGCGCGAGCGTATGTGCACATGAGATATGCGACAACAAAGGAATGTGTGTTTTCACCTCGTTTTTCACATCTGCTGTGTGTGTTTGTCCTGTTTTTTTTTTTATGCCATTGTATCACATTGAGTACATTTTGTTGTTTATTCATTTCATGTTCATCCTGGTTTCCCCGCTGCACACAGTAGAGCGGGATATTAAAATGAATGTGTGTCCACAGGCTGACTTTTATCAGCAATTTCCATGTTTTCCAGTTTCTGTAAAAAGACTAAACTCTTCTTCTTTTTTTTCGACAGGACGTATGGGCCTCAACTTTCATCATCCCGGAGCAGACCACATCATGCCGTTGAACAGTAAGTCGCACTTTCATTGGAGTTCTTCATACATGCTTCAGCTTCATGTGTTACGGCTGCTTTTTGTCTTCTGCGTTGTAAAAACTTACCAAGCACGGGAGGCATTTTGTGGCGTGGCCCCCGTGATAAACATATGTCCCAACCACCGTGTCAGTGTGCGCTGGGTACACCTGCCTACCCTTTGCTAAGGCCTGGATTCCCTGACACCATAAACTTAGGACAGACCTCTTAGCACTGTGGGAAGCACAGTTGACCCGTGAATAGCACTTCCCAAAATACCCCGACATGTGAGACTAGATTCCCCCGTCGGTGTCCTACCAGCCAGCAGATGACCAACAGTGGCAGGAGACGAGTCAGGGAGGGAAATCAACCCTTTTCGCCATATGCTGCCACACGGATGTCATGATATTGTCCAAGTTAGGCTTTGCCTGATTTCCTATGGCTATGTCCTCTAGCTGAAACTATTGGAGCATTTACACTGGTACCTACTCACTTCACTTCGGTTTTGGTGCATTTACACTGGCAAAAAAGTACCTGGAATTTGGTACCTGGTACAACTTTTCGTACCTCCTCCAAGGTCGGAGCAGGTACTAAAATCTTATTGGTTGGAATCGTCATTGCGTCATCACTGCGCGGCACGTAATCTGTCCACGCAAACACATAGGCGTTTTTAAATCTTTGGCAAACCGTGCAGACGTGTTTGAAATAATAACAAGAAGAGAAATGGACGGCGAGGTCCGAAACGAAAGAATCGCATAAAAGATGACGTCACGAATGACGACCAGCTACACGGAGGAGGGACGATCCTCGGCAATGTCAATGCAAAGTGAAGGTACTAGTGTAAATGTGCCATACGTAATTCATTTTGTGGTCCTGACCTCAGCCAAACACCAAGAGGATTTTTACTAAAGACTGCAAAGCCCTAGTTTCCTCTCTGGACCCGCTCAGTCGGCCAGCAGGGTATACCAACCAACGGGTAACGGCAGCGGATGTCTAACACAAAAAAACCTTTCCTGGTGAAACAGTTCCTACTGTCACATCTTGACAACGCTGGTGCTCCTTCCTCATTTTGTTCTTTTCATCCTCCGTATCCTCGGAGAACGCATCTCGGATTGATGTTAAACTGTTGTGTCATGGGATTACGCTCAGGCGAGTGCAGATCTGTCCAGATCTTCCAAGTCTGTCAGAGCCGGCTCTCTGCGCTGTAGCCTGTGATGTGTGTAGACAGGGAGGCTTTGGTTTCAACTTTAAAGAGTTTTACTCAGTGTTTCTCCTTCATTTCGTCCCATTAGCTTTGAGGCGTCACGCTGTGCAAACTTGTAAGGGGGCTCTACTTTCTGCAGATATACAGTTAGCGCTCTAAGTGGAGAAGAAAGGGCGGAGAGTAAGCAAGCGTAGGTCCTCCTTCCAGATTCATCGGTGTTGTTCGTTTGACAGCTCGGTAGAAGCGTCTCGAGGCTTTGAAGCCGAGCAGAGCAGGAGACATCAAGCTCATCGCGCCCAAAGGAATCACCCAGTTTTCTTTCAAATGTTCTCCCTCTCCCAGACGCCACACAGTTTGAAGTTTCTTCCTCTTCACCCTCGCTCGTCTCCTTCCTCCTCTCCCTCGTGGGTTGTATTCCTTCTCACCGAGGCATCTGACAGTTTCCCAGTGCAACGTTTTCTTCATTTGGCCCCGGTTGCTAGGTGACTTTGTTTCTGCCGAGGCCAGACAGCGAGAGGGCAAAGCTGCAGAGGGAGACTACCCAGGTTTTTTCTTTTGGGATTGGAGAGCCAGATCTTTTTTTAATGAAAACATAGCGAGGGGAGAAGAGGCTCCGGGACAATATATTCCCCGAGAGAAAGCCAGAAGGGCGAGTCGCATAATAGGGCTCTCACAATGCAAAGGCCCATATTGGTTTTTGAGGCAATGGGTCCGCATTGTGACTGATGAGTTTGGAGGAGCAGGAGGTTTGTCTGTTTAGCGCTCAGTTACCCCTCCTGCTGTTTGTTGGCATTTGTCTCTTAAACCACATTTTTTTTCCTGCATTGTGGTTGAAATTCGTGGCACAGAGATATTTAAATTGTTTGTGGGAACATCGGGGAGATTAGGAAAACGAGATTTGGTGTTTTTTGCATGTAAAACTTGAGCTACTTTGAGCATGAAAGTTTAGTTTTGCCCCCAGAAATACTATCCTAGAATAAAAATAAAGGCCCTGCTAGATCCAGTCAGGAGCTATTTCCACAGCATCTCATAGTCTCTCTGAGCAGATGGAAGTTGCTGGAGGTGTCATCATTTGATAATAGGTGGAAATAATGTGGCTCATCACAATTATCACTCGACCTATGGAATTTAATACTGATACAGTGAAAACCAAAAAATGCATTTGGGGTTAGACACTGGAAAGCTAATAAAAGGACCTCTTAGTTAATTTTTCAGTATGAGCTACATTATTAAATTTTTTTAAATTTATTATCCACATTCATTATTTTTCAGTAACTATTTTTAGTGAAGTAAGAGAAAATGGAAAAGATAAGAAACAAGAAAACACAAACCTCTGCCAGTGTAATACCACCAACGGCCACTAGATGCTGGCTCTAATTGGCTTCAATTAAAAAATGTTCCATCCTGAAATACAAGACATTTTTTCCACAAGTTATTCTGATGTCATTAGATAAAGTCAAGTCTTCTTCTCAGAGATCTGGTGGGAGGAGTTAGGGGCGGGGCTAGTCTGATTGACAGGTGGTCCATCACGTCATCATTAAGGAGATATTAGGCTGAGAGAGGAAGAAGATTTAGGGGCGTGGTTAGCCTGATGAGACCCTGCCTCGTCACACCTCCCTTCGTATCCAAATATCGTCTCCAAACAACCAACGTTCAAACACCAAACAAAAGTCCATGAACCAAAGGGTGGCGCCACATTAGCTTCATCCATTCTATAAACAGTCTGTGGGTAATACCCTGTGTTCAGTAGTTTTTCTGTAAAGTTGTGAACAAACCAATAAATAAAAAACTAGAAAGCACTCAAGAGAGCGCACCCTGTGGGCACATCCCAGCTGTGTTGATGGCTGACCACTGCTGCCCTCTGGTGGTTAAATAGCGACATGACGGCTCATAAGAACAGGAGTCTCTCTAGGACTTTGGACTTTTTTTGTCACAGGATCCCGTCCTCCGATCTCGTCCAAAATTGAATCATTTCAACAATTACTTGAGATCTGTCCAGTATTTTGTTGCCTCCAAACAAATGCGACACCACAACCTTGTGACAGTGACCACCCTGCTGTATGTCCGTTCTGACCCTGGTGACATCATCGCCTGCTCTCCACTGCCCCATCTCTCCTCTCCATGTTCTCCTCCCTCCTCCTCCAGAGGCCTCCATCCACCCTCTCCATCCTCTTCATCCTGTGGGAAGTTTCCACTCACACCTGGCTCGCCTCACCCGACCCGCCGGCAGCTTTTAATATTTCACCAGGGCCGTGATAATGACTAACGCCGCCGTGTCCCCGATCTCTGCTTTATGGCCTCGTTTGTGCATATTCACAGAAGATTAGCAGCAACTCGAGCCATGGCGGCTTCATTAAGCCCAGATTACAATCTCCGGCTACAGGGCGTCGCATTATGCTGCTAAATATCTCTGCCATTTCCGCGGCGAGACCTCACCTATCGCCCTCCCCTCCCCGCCGTGCAGCATCTGCATGCGTCCGTTGCCAGGGCAGGTGCAGCAGGTTTACCGTGGGCCGGTGCCAGGCTGTATAATAATCGCTCTCGCCCCATTGCCCAAGCTTAGGTGTGGCCATCTGTGGTTTCACTGTTGCCTTAGAGATGTTCCTGGTTTGGTTTATTTCCACAAAACCCATGTCTCTGTATCTCTTTCCTACCCCACCCCAACCCTCCTGTCTCCC
>OOFC01019668.1:0-10693 GCA_900323345.1 Pseudochromis fuscus
TAACCAGATTGAAAATATCACTGTTACACTGACATGTCACCAAATCCTGGTTGTGTATTCATGAACATAATTTTACTCTTGTTAAAGAATGTTCTATAATAAGTTTCCTTTCATTCATCAAATACCTGTACTGTACCTTTATTTTGAAGTGCTGGCGCGAATCTATGACGCCATCGCGCGGTCCTTTTCCTCAGTTCGCAGTAGATGCGCTGAGGAAAGGTAGGCTTCGCCCTTTTCTGCTGCCGTTTCAGTAATTTTCTCTGTTTAAATTTTATACTGAATGTAGCAGTGTGTGTTTATGTGTGGCGACTTTATATTGGATATGTGTGGTGTGCCTGAATTCCAAGTTTGTAAGTTTATTTTTACAATTTACGGTGTATGGGTTTTTCAGTGCTACACGGACCTGTTGAATGTGCTGAAAAGAGGCTGCCGCTATCCACACACTATTTAATTCTTTTGTGCTGTTGTACAGGTATGTTTTTCATTTTGTTATTCTAAATTTTATGTACATTTACAGTTGTTTATAATAGGAAGAAACTGTTGTATGTGTAGTGCACGGTTAATTTAAACTCAGTGACAGGCTAACGGTCCGACGGTTAGATTGATTTTAGCCTGTTCCAGAGTAACGGTCTAGTTACTAACGGTGCAGTGTGACTTGCTCCTGTGTCTCTTTTAAATCATTGAGCCAGTTTATTCAAGTTAAAACTTTTAAAACGTTTAACTTCACAAGAGAACAGTGCAGTTCGCAGTAGATGCGCTGAGGAAAGTGCTACACGGACCTGTTGAATGTGCTGAAAAGAGGCTGCCGCTATCCACACACTATTTAATTCTTTTGTGCTGTTGTACAGTAAACAACGGTTGAACCTGCTGCCGCTGTGGTCCGAGTCGTCTTTCTTCATTTCACTCACAACGCAGAGAGTTAACGTGTGTGCCACCGCTCGCCAGAAGAAGAGCAGACCCACACCCGTTACATATGCATTAAAAATAACTGGCCCTTGTTCTATTACATAGCTCAGGTGAGTCCAGGTTCATGTGCTTACAGGGATGCAGATGGAGGTATCATAACATTCATGGATGGTAACATTCATGAACGCATCAACAAGGACTCTCCCGCCTCTCCAATACTCCAGAGGTGGCTTGATCACCCGACCACTGCGGGACACTTTTGCAGAAGACAGGAGGATGGAGGTGGAAGGACAGGAATCAGCTGAGAAGACAGGAAAACAAATACATGAGTTTGGTGTAGCTGACTTGGTTTGGAATTAAAACAATGCCTTAAAACTTATACATGTCAACAAGCTGTTCACTTGAGGGTTTCTCTTGTACTTACGTGTTTTCAGTACTGCAGGTTTTTGTTTCTGCTTCTTCAGGGACTGGTTCATAGAGGTGGAGTCTGATTTTTTCCTCACCAATGTGCGGCTCCCTTCACTGTTTTTTGCTGTTCCTGCAGTTTGGTCGCTACTGCAAAATACAACACAGCTATTTAGAAAAAAAAAAAAACAAATCTTCATCCCATGCCAAAATTAATCAACATCTGTGAACATAAACAAAATCTGTGTGTAAAAGCATGGATGGGAAAAAAAAGGCTCTTACTCTCTTGACTCTGAGAGAAGCTTCTCGTAAAGTGTTCTCCAGTTTGCAGGAAAACCCTTTGAAAACTTTCTCAGAAACCAGCTGGGAAAATCTGAAGCCAAAAAAAAAAAAAAAAAGAAATAGATAAAACAAAATATATTAAGTCATGCCAAAGTTAAATATTTTCTGGAAAGTAATAAAGTGATCAGCAGGTTTACCGGAGGCACGGGCCATTTTCATCTTCCCAACCAGGATGTATACCCTGCCGCTGACTGTCTTCAGCACAGAAGTAGAAACTCGTTCGACAATGATGTTACTATTCCATGGTATGTTGTCTTCTCTGGATGAAAGACACAAGTTGAAAAGACCAAGTGTTGACATTAAACCACAACAAAATTAGGAATGAAGCACAACGATGTGGAAAAAATGATGATGTCTCAGTAAACTTGTACCTGTGGATTCCATCAACAAACAGGCCTTTACTATTCTTCCTTAGGAACCACTGTTTGAGATGAATCACACTCTCCTGTAAAGGGAGACAACAAAAGACCAATAAGAAACAAGTGACAACTACAGCTTATGTCCATTTTTTATGAGATCTAAATGTATCTGTAAAGTCAAACCTCGTGACCCCGATCTGTTAATTTTTCTCATGTCCACTCAACAACAACTTCTTAAAGAAATTCTACTCACACTTGGGAATTTTGCTTGGTTAGATCCTCTGTTGCGCTTAAACACATCCTCATTTTTCTTCGGGATGAAAATCCTTGGAGACTTGAGCACGAGTGGGTCTTCCAGCAAAAAAGGATGTAGTGCCTCAGCTGAGATCTCAAAATGCTCAGAGGGGTTGTTGTCTGCTAAGTCGACCCTGTCCGGGGTTACAGGAACTCCATTTACGGGAGGATTTTTAAAGGCAACGTCCTCCATCTCACCCAAATCTTGAGTTGTGGAGAGAGGCATGTCTCTGGACTGATGTAAATGACCTAAGAAAAAGAAATGATGTCATAAATAAAGACATACTGGGCAGCGTGACACTGAAAACAAAACTTTCTGCTTTTGCGAGGCTGATGATTTTCACTTCATAATACACTCACCCCCATTAAAAAGATCCCTTTTGCTGGTGTTGGGGATATTGTGAACTGTCTCCAGTTCCCTGTTGCTTTCTCTCTCCTTCATGTAAACAAACATCTTTGCTGGAGACATGAGAGGAAGTTTATCCAAAACAACATTGCAACCTGTTTAAGAACAGCACAAGCCACAAATATGAACAGGCATTAGTCACTTTCTTTCTCTACATTATGGCATTTAAAAAAAACAAACAAACAAAAAGCAGCAATAAATATCTCACATTTCTCTGTGGTGGATTCTGGTGGTGAGAACAAAGGTTCGTGGATCATCTCTCCTGGGTCAGCAGAGATTCCTTGAACATGACCCAAATCCTTAGTGTCAGGGTCGGTGTGGGTGTCATCCACACTGAAAGCAGAGGTTTTCCTTTCTCGTGAATGACTTTTGTCTTCAACCTCATCAATAATGCTGCTGATTTTGTTAAGTCCCCTTTGCTCCCATTTTCTCATCCTTAACTTCTTCCTCTGGGGGGAAAACACATCAACACATTCCTCCTCAAACCTGTTCCTTTCACTGTGATTTTCTTGGGGATTTATCTTCACTGGAGTCCTGCTGAATGCTTTGCAACGGTCCAAGTCTCTGATCTGAGGTGGTTCTTTGTGGACCTTGTTTCCGTTTGTCCAAGAAAGGGTTTGAGACAAAGCTGTTGACTCCAGGACAGCTCCCTCACTTCGTGTGGATCCACGTCTGGTTTCAGTGAAATGAGATGTCTGCTCCAAACGTTTGTGGCTGGTGTCTGGATATGAACAATCAAAGGTTTTCTGAGGACTCGATATGGGCGACAGTGTCAAGGCCTGCGCTTCATTGCGATAAGAATCAAAGTTTTGATTATCTTCGAGTTCATCTGTCATCCAGATGCCCCTTGCCTTCTTCCTTGGCGAGCCGTATTCTGCTCCATGTTTCTCTGTGTTGTAAGACAGTGGATCCTTATTAGTAAAACCTGCTCTCTTCCTCGGCGAGCTGTATTCTGCTCCATGTTTCTCTGTGTTGTTAGACAGTGGATCCTCATTAGTAAAACCTACTTTCTTCCTTGGCGAGCTGCATTCTGCTCCATGTTTCTCTGTGTTGTTAGACAGCGGATCCTTCGTAGTAAAACCTGCCTTCTTCCAGGGAGAGCTGGATTCTGTTCCATGTTTCTCTGTGTTGGCTGACAGCGGATCCGTGTAAGTATAACTTCCCTCCCTAGCGCACATCGCTTCTTTCTGTACTTTGGATTTTAACTTAGCAAACACCTTGGCAGGAGAGTCCACCCGCGGTCTAGAGTGTTGTTGTAATAGAGGATGATACGACGCCATCGTTTTAAAGTAAAAGATTGTCGGTTATTATAAGTCCGACGCGTGTGCTAGCAGCTAGCTCGCTAGCCCGCAAATTTCAAAATTCTCATTACTGCCGCCTTTGGCTGGAATCCTGTGACGTACATCAACAACAACGTCACTTCCGTTCTTCGCCGTCTTTCTGAAAAAATATGAATTGTTTATTTAATCTTTTTATATTCAGAACCAGAACATATTGGGTTTTTATTTATGTATTTATTTGACATTTATTTAACCAGGTTAAAAAAATGTTTGAGAACAAGTTCGCATTTCCAAACATCTAACCTAACAAGATGTGCTGTTTATCCACATCAAAAAATGTTGGTTTTTTTTCAACCCAGAACCTGGTCAATATTGGACTCCTGGGTTCATTTAAGCCAGTAAGATGGGTTGTTTTTGTCTGGTGGAAAAAACTCTTGATAAAAACAACAAAATACTTACTGAAAATAAGCAAATTTTGGGTCCAAGCAGCATTAGGGGTAAAAACAGCACATTTTAGGGTAAATCCAAGATAATGTTGGATAAAACCACAAAATGTTGCCTAAAAAGAACAACATTTTGGTTAAAACCCACAAAATCAATGGTTTTGAGGAGGGCCACCAGACATACCCACTATAGATCTCTTATATTACAACTAGTCAGCTTTTACCATTAGCTTCTATTCAGACTTTGTTGGTTATCTACCATTTAATTAAAATGTAAATTATTTTCTTACCTGTAGAAATGACCACAGTACATGTGCTTCTTTAACTTTTTCAATTGACTTCTATTTAAACTCAACAACAGATATCTAGAATTAATTTCTCACCTGTCAAAATATTAATTTATTACTAGTAGATATCTGTAACTTAAATACAACTTGCACCATTGACTTCTATTCAAACTATTACAGATTTCCAAAAACCATTTCTCACTAATAAAAAGTTTAATTTCTTAGTAGTAGAAATGTACATTGAAGATTTCTGGAACTTAATGATAATTTGAAAACTTTTACCAATGACTTGGATGGATGTTGTGATTGAAGTATGCAGTTCATTATTTATCCTTGTGGGGGCAGTAATACCAAACCATAGAAGAATGAACGTATTGCGCAGGCGCAGGCTCTGAAGCTTCCGGGGTTGACCGTCTTGGCTGTTTCCGTCTGGTGTCAAAACAGTTCGTTTTAAGAGAAGTATTTGGATTTTATAGTTTTTGTTTATAGACACGCTCCGTCTATTATGATCTATGACAGTTAATGCGACAAACCTTTTCTTGCGACGCATATATTTGGATATAAAGTGTTTGTTTGACTGGCAACAAACTCCTCACCGGTGTGACTTAAGTGATGCAACATGGCAGCAACTGCTGTCAGTAGGTGTTTTCTTTCGGCATTAAGGACACAGACTCGATGTCAGAGCCGTGGACTTACCTCTCTGTCAGGGTGGACAGTCGGTCGAGTGTCCTCTGTTGTGATATGTAACCACAGGCGAGCAGAGGGAAACACACGCCCGGAGAGGAGAGCTCCTGCTGGGGAAAGGAGACGTGGTGGAGACAAACAGACCAGCAGCTCCTCACTGTTCACATTGGTGTCTGTGGGTCTGGGACTCTGTGGTGCTGCGCTTCTGGACACTCAGGACGAAGACAAGGGGAGCAAAAGAGTCTCCGAGCGGTTTCTTGAACTCCTTCTGCCTTCTGCTCAGTGTGCTTCCCCATTTAAACCAGACAGCCCCCGGTTTAAATACAACTTTATTGCTGATGTTGTCGAAAAATCCACTCCAGCTGTCGTGTATATTGAAATCTTGGGCAGGTGAGTTGACTGGAGAGGTGCAGGGGAAAAGCCAGTAAGTTTTTATTCTGCCTCAGATCACCCTGGAGTAAATAGTACAGTACAGTAATGTAACATCTGTCTGATTGGACTGCAACTAATCAATGAACATTTAACATATAACTTGACGTCAGTTTGTCATAGACTTTTATCACCACTGCTCACTACATTATTTAAGCATTTGATTTGATTAAAAAGGAGCTGATAGTGAAATACACATTTTATAAATATTGTAAATTACAGGATATTAGTCAAGTTAAATCTGAGTTTTTTGAGTACATAATCTCGTGAAATAGTTAAGGCCATAAGCTAAGTCCCTGTCTGCCTTGAAAATAATGTTTTCTGCTTGAGATGAACTAACCCAAATGATGTGTGTTGCTTCCAGACTGAATAACATAAACTGCTTTTACTGTTTTACAGACACCCGTTTTCAGGAACAGAAATCCCAGTGTCAAACGGCTCTGGTTTTATTATCAGCAGTGATGGTCTCATAGTCACCAATGCCCATGTTGTGGCCAATAAGAGAGGCGTTCGTGTGAAACTCGCCAATGGAGACATGTACAACGCCACTGTGCAGGATGTTGATCCCGTGGCAGACATTGCCACCATCAGAATCACTGCTAAGGTGAGCAACAAACAATGAGTGTTTGGTATATTTTTTGTTTTATTGGATCCATATTTTCTACTGCCACAGAGGTGATAGCACAGAGTCAGATCATGTGTCACAGACAGAATGAGGAAGAGAAACCAAAGGTAAATGTAATGTAGTTAAATTGTAACATACGGTGCAGTTGTGGATCTTAGGATTTAGCTTTGTTTCCTGAGGAAGCCATGGTTATCTGTTAGATGACAAAATGTACCTTCATGTGTACAGTATATAAACCAGTCTCAAGGTCAAGAACTTACATCAGATCATTGAACTTATTTTGTTTCAATAGTTCAATAGTCTTAGTTAAACTTCCCATACAGCCTGTTTGGAATGACTGTATCCTGTGTGGTCTGTAAATTAGACCAACATAATTGTAACTCACACAGTCAGCTGAATGAGCACAAAAGAAAAGCTCATGAACAGGCTTGTTTTTGATGACTGAGAAGCAGTGTTGTGGTTGTAGGAGTCAAATAAGTGTTGAAATCGTGACTGTTACTGATCCATTTCTTCAGGATGAAGCCTCTTATCATCTGCAGTGCTTCTCCTTCAGTTGCTGAGCTCCTCAGACAGTCATTCATATAGAATTATCATGCTGATTACCCTCTGCAGATGTCCTCAGTTCTTATGCTGCACAACTGGGGGATGATGCAGCACCAAAGAAGTGTACAGTTATTCTGTACTCCACAGGATCCTTTATGATATCTCCATCTGCCCACCAGAGAAAATGGAGAAAATCCAGTCATAGCACAAAGAAAACAGGGACACAGTTCATTTAAGAAGCTAATATTTTCTGTTGAACTGCTCTTTCTATATTTTTCCTCTCCCCTGTCACGTAGAATCCTTTACCCACGCTCACTCTCGGTCAGTCGTCTGATGTTCGACAAGGGGAGTTTGTGGTTGCCATGGGAAGCCCGTTTGCTTTGAGGAATACAATCACATCAGGGATCGTCAGCTCAGCACAGAGAGGCAGTAAAGAGCTGGGCCTGTCCAACTCCAACATGGAGTACATACAGACAGACGCACCCATTGATGTGAGTATTTTAAATGTACATGCTGTATCTCTTTTTCTACTAAGAGTATTTCTAACTACCAGGACACACAGAATAGATAAACAGAAAAACTGTGGTGGAGATTTGTCTGTGACTCAGAAACGTCTCATTCTAACATCACATGTGACTAATTTGTTTTGCAGTTTGGAAATTCTGGAGGTCCCCTGATAAATTTGGTGAGTCACAGTTCCTGTTGAAGTGTTCACACATTAAGATTTGTTTCTATAGAGTGGCAGGAAAAGTATGTGGTTTACCTGGTGTTCTGTATTAATAAATAATAAAAATGATTATCTGATCTTTATAAGTGGAGACAAACACATTGTGCTTAATCAATTGAACACGCCCATTAAACACTCATAGGACAAGTAGGCAAAGAAAGTGAATTCTTGAGCTGAATACTTTCCCAAAACTCCTTTGCCAAAGCCAGAACCTCAAACAAGCATTTGTTGTAGTTGTGCGTCAGACCTGCACAGTGTTAGGGAGGAATTTTGAACCTTTCTTCCTCACAGATCTGCTTCAGTTCAGCTGCATTCTCATGGATCAACGCCTCCCTTGAGGTCATTGCACAGCATGTCTTTGTTTGAAGTTGATGTAGATGTAGGGCTATTGTCCTAAACACTCAAGAAAAATCTCAAAACATACAAGAAAAAGACAGACAAACAAGAAAAGGGTCCAGATATCTGCTGGGACAAGGAGGGCCCCTTCTACACCTGTCAGAAAGATGGTTAGGGTCTCATCTTGTACCTTCTGCTTTATCCCTCCTTATATTAGGACGGAGAAGTCATCGGTATAAACACTATGAAGGTCACTCCAGGGATCTCCTTCGCAATTCCTTCTGATCGTGTGAGACTTTTTCTGGATCAAGCAGCAAAGAAAAGAAGTAAGAACAGACACAGAATAGAAAGTTACACAACTCCCTCAGTTTTACAATGTGTATGTTTCTTTAAAAAAAATAAAGGTGAAAGAACAAACCTGTCTCTCACACTCGTCCTCTGCTCTCTAAGGTTCTTGGTTTGGCGACTCGGAGACAAAGCGGCGGTACATTGGCGTTATGATGCTGACACTGACACAGAGGTAACACTTCACTATCAGAAAGAGGGTGAAGGTCAGTTGCAGCTGTGACGCATCGTTTCATCTAAAACCAGACGTTTCTGTTTTGTCTCTTTGTTCTAGCATCATTGCTCAGTTGAAGTTGAGGGATCCTTCCTTTCCAGATGTGACGCACGGTGTCATGATTCACAGAGTCATCAGTGGCTCCCCGGCCAGTAGGTAAGCAACAATGTGGGGGAGTGGCACACAAGGAGTCTTGAACTGTGGTGGTAGTAGTACTGGGGTGGGGTACAGTTTAATTTTAGGCCTCATAATGTGGTTGTACTGTGGATACAGAGACATGGAGCTCTGTGACTAACAGAGGACATCAGGATACAGTGACATAAATGCAGGAGCTTTCACTTTCATACTTGTAATTGAATAAAAAAAAAAAAAAGGGCTTCAGTACCTTGTATTGAAAAGTCCATGAAGTGTGGATGTCAACAAGAAAAATATTCAGCATGTGTGATTAAGTCCCGTTAACCCACCGTGCTGTTATCCTTGTTCCAGAGCCGGCATGTTTCCAGGAGACATTGTGTTGGAGATAAACAAGGTGAAGGTGAACACCGCGGAGGAGATCTACCAGGCCGTCCGAAACGGCGACAAAATCACTATGGTGGTGCAGAGAGGACAGGAGCTGCATCGGCTGCAAATCACCCCTGAGTACACGGAGTAACATTAACCCCACTAATATTAGCTTGATGGACAGACGACCTAACGTGATGAGTTCATGTACATAAGAGAAGGAAACTGTGAAGTGACCACGGTCATGAGATCTGTGGTGGTTGAATAAAGTCGCTGTTGTTCGAAATTGAATATTTGGATAAATATTACCAGTATCTGATATTGTGTTGATACAATGCAAAGATGTTTTTAGCCATATTACATCAGTGTTGACTGTTCACAAATGTAAATTCAACAGGGATCTTCATCAAAAATCTGCCAATACCTGAAAACTTCCACAGAAAATTAGTCTAGGTTTTATAACTCTGGAATTTCTACCTCTACAAAGTACTCTGGTGCTTACTGCTCAGTGCAGTAAAACTACTGTGTTCTGTACTGATTTGTCTCTACACCCCCAAAATAGATTTGTAAAATAAAAGTGAATGCAATCTGAAACAGTGCGCTTTATTAAAGCCATTTAATGTTAGACAGCAAAAAAGAAGCATGAGAGACCCAATACTATGGCAAGGATCAATGGTATTAAACTGACTACCATTACATGAGCAAAGAAGTTGGACGAGTCACGAATGTTACTATGATAATGATGATAACAGGGATAAAATATGAATTCATGACCCCACTTATTGAAACTGACTACTGAGTATGTCACACACAGTATAGACCGAAAGACAAGTTATCACTTTATGTAGGAGAGAAGTTCTGGATGAGAAGAATGAAATGGTTACTCTCAGATTTCAGTGAGCTGTGAAGCCTTAATGAGTAAATTAAAATTTCCCTGTATATGTACAGTAACACACACTTACAGTAAAGTAATAAAGTGACATGTACTGGACTGCTACACAATTAAATGTTTGTTTTTTTTAAACCTCAAAGACTGATAGCTATTCAATTGAGATAACATTCAAACCACTTTGGGTTTAAACAATATGTTCATACGTCTGGACTAAAGACATCTTGTTAGGTACGAGTACTACAACATACAAGTATGGGAGGAAAAATAAAATTGTTCAAATCCCGTTAAAACTACTTTAAAAAGGCTTAATATATATTGCTGGTAATATTTTTCTTTTTAAGAAAATATAAATTGTGCGACTGAAGCTTACAATACACTGCTGGCAGTAGCGCCAGGTTCTGTGGTGACCTGCTGGAAAAGGGTCATCTGCCGAGGCGCTGTGTGCTGAGAGACTCCCCGGAAGAGAGGGAAAAACAAATCGAAACACGACAACTGGACATCTCGTGATGCCTGAATCCCTTGCACCAAAAAAACCAACTGCTGCTATGATGTTTGTCACGGTGGAATGCTGCAAATATCACATAATGTGCACAAACAGCAGCCGAACTATACTTCAACTCATACAGAAACATAAATAAGGGGAAGTGGGGGAGAGTGGGTGGTGGTTGTGGCGGT
>OOFC01019669.1:0-10828 GCA_900323345.1 Pseudochromis fuscus
ACCAAACTCCTGCCTTCAGAATAAGAGTCGTGAACTCGCCGCACACACACACTTTACATTTGTTTTCTAACCTTTGTTAAGTGTGAGGTCAGCGTGAGGTCAGCGTGAGGTCAGCATGAGGTCAGCATGAGGTCAGCATGAGGTCAGCGTGAGGTCAGCGTGAGGCGGCTGTGGCTCAGCTGGTAGAGTGGGTCGCCTGTGAATCGTAAGGTTGTGGGTTCGATCCCCAGCTCCTCCTGTCCACATGTCGACGTGTCCTTGGGCAAGACACTGAACCCTAAGTTGCTCCCCATAGTGGCTAGTGCCTTGCATGGCAGCTCTGTAGCCATGTGTGTGTGAATGGGTGAATGAGTTGCCTTGTAAAGCGCTAGCTAAGGTTAAGAAAGCGCTATATGAATGTACTGGATTTACCATTTACCATGTGTGAGGTCAGCACGTCACAGAGAGCTGACCACAGAATAAGACACTTGGTTCTTTTATCTCTTGTGTTGAAACGTTAAGTGTGAGACAAACAGTGAAACACATCAAACACTCAGACATGGACACATGTTCACATCTGATGGGCTTCCTCCTTATCACGTCTGAGGCCGTCCGGCTGTGGGCGGGCCTCTGGTCACGTGTCCAGCTGCTGGGTGGTGGTCTGAGGTTGGACATGATGGACATGTTGGACATGTTGGACGGTCCTGGACCACGTCCTGTACCTGCAGCACACAGGGACAGTGGAATGACGCTGAGAGAATCTCCTACCATGAACCTGGTAATGCCAACAGTTTGATTTCAAGGCCACAGTGACATCACGGTGACATCACCATATTTGGAGAAGAGGGAGGAGCTGGGGAGTTTAATCATGTACTTTTGGTGTTTGAGTACTTTTAAAAGCTGATGAAGAGTTCTCACAGTCTGACTGTTCTTCACCCTCATGTGCACCAACCACAGGCTGAGTGTGAAGATGGGGGCGTGGCCTCAGTGACATCACCTGTTGGGTTTTGGTACTTTGAACCTACTGTTTGGCACCTGATCATCACCATCTTGTTTTGGGGTTTTTTTGGAGCCTGAATTGACTATATTTGGACAAGAGGGCGGAGCGAGGGGTTGGAACCTATTGTGACGACACCCACCTGTCACTCAAAGAGGCCACGCCCCTTAATGATGTATCATTTTAAGCCATAACACAGTGTAAACAGCTGAGGTCTGTGTAAACTCATCTAAACAGGTTGATTTTTTCTGTACAGTTTCAACACAGGTCTGAGGGACTGACTCAGTGGAGCCTCCAGTGGACATCACAGGAACTGCAGGTGGTTTTTTCCATGTCCACTCAGCCCTGTACTGTGGTCCTGAGCAGGGAGCTGTTTCTGTAGCACACTGCAAACAGGTCTATTTTAACATGGAGCTCTGTGGGGATTTTCTACCTCCTGGACCCTCTAGAGGACATTTTAGGAACTGCAGTTTCACAGAAGCTTCACTGTTTTAGCCTTGGTTGATGCAGCTTGATTTTAAAATGAGTTTGAATGAGTGAGATGAGTCAAACTGAGCAGTCAGGTTGGTCTGTATGTTGTAAATATAAAGCTCAGTGAGGAGGAAACAGGTGATGTGTGGAGGAGCCCTCAAAGAGCATGAAGGTCACCAGTGGTTTTAAATTTGACAGATTACCAGCGTGGTGAAATCATGTTTATATCATCTTCGTCTTTTATCAAAAGTGAAACTGTTTTGATCTTATTTCCTCTCTGAGCAGATCGTGCACGCTCTCATTTGCAGTGGTCCTGTCGACTGCAGCGCCCTGTGTGCAGGTGTCGGCCACAGAGCCCTGCGTCCTCTGCAGTTAGTGCAGGACGCTGCAGCACCACTTTGAACAGGGGCCAATAAGCAGGACCACATCTCCCCGATCCTCACACCTCTCCTTCCAGGTAGTTTCTGAATTGATGTTAAGATTTTATTGTTTGTTTTTAAAGCTGGCCCCACAGTCCATCAAGGACCTCATCCACATTTATTCACCAGTGTGTGAATTCAGGTCCGAGGGCCAGCTCCAGCTCGTGGTACCTAGGGCGAGACTTAAAACCAGGGGGGCGGGGCTTTCTCTGTGGTTGGTCCCAGACTCTGGAAGGACCTGCCCCTCCACGTCCGACCTGCCCCCACGGTGGAGTGATGAAAGTCTCGTCCTAAAACCCATTTTTATTCCCTGGCTTTTAACCATGTGAGTTTTGTTGTGACTTTTATTTATTTTACTACTTTTAATTATGTGTTTTATTTATTTTCTCATGTTTATCTGCTTGATTTGATTGATTTAGGCCTGTTTATAGCATCGTTTGAGAGTGATGCACCTGATTTATTGTTTGTAGTTGTATGGACATGTTTGTTTTATTGTTTTTCTGTCCAACACTTTGGAGACGTTCTGCTGTTTAAATGTGCTGTACAGATGAAGTGGATCAGCGTATTCAACACAGGCTGTAAACTGTCTCTGCACTACACTCCTGTATGGACATCTATGTTGTTTCTACATATATTCTCTTCACCACTCGTTATGGATGATGTTAGATTGAGTGTAAAATGATTTCCTCTCAGGACCTGCAGCAGCTTCTTCAGCCTCCTCTGGACGTCCATCAGCTGCAGCTCCTCTCCAGGTTCTCCTGATCCACTCGTCTCCTCGTCAGTCAGAGCTGTCTGCTGCAGCTTCTCACTCAGTCTGAGGACACACACACACACACACACATACACACAGAGACACACACACACACACACACACACACACACACACAGACACACACACACACACACACACACATACACACACACACACACAGCCAGACAGACAGACAGACAGACTCACACACAGAAAACACACACATACACACACATGCACACACACAGGCAGACAGACAGACAGACTCACACACAGAACACACACACACAGACACACCACACACACACACACAGTCAGACAGACAGACAGACACACACACACACACACACACACACGCCGACCTCCTCCTGCCTCCACAAACTTCATTCATTCAAAGTCTAATGAATTAATTAAGACTGATTGGACTGACCAGTGGTTTCCAGCTGTGAACTCCACAGAGATGAGAAGGATCCTCATCTGAAAACACAATTTATTTAAAGATCTGTGTGGATCATAACCAGCTGAAGTAGACCTGTTGATTATATGTAAAGATGAGTCTTGGAAATAAAGACAAATACATACATGAGTGAAATGGACGAGCTAGTGAACATGTGGCTAACAGGTCACACTGTTAGCTGTTAGCATCCATAATGAGCTGAAATCACTCGCTAAGAACAGAAACACTAAATATGAGCTGAAAGTGTGAATAAACTAATGGACAAACAGTTCAAACAGCGCACTACAATCAGTTAACATTATTAACTAACAGCACTGCACCTGTTGACACTTTTAGCTAAATATACACGGGAAACAATGGGCTAATAATTTTCTAATGATTTCATTATTATTATTATTTTTATTATTTATTAACTGACACCTTGTTTGAAAGCTTAATGCCATAAATCAAATTCCATAAATAATTACATCAACACATGATAAACACCTGGTCCCTGGTCTGTAACCACAGAAGGTTCTTACCTTCTCTGTGCTTGAGGGGAAACACGATGGGTCGCACGTGACTGCAGGTCCCTGTGAGCTGTGAGGATGATGATGATGATGCCTTCAGTACAGTCCTGTGACTCAGGTGGACTCTAAACATCCCAGCTGCCTCTGTTACCTCAGAACCATCCTTCATATCTACACACAAGCTCCTTCTCTTGAACTGAGGCCGCCATCTTTGTGCCACCATTTTTGTACAGTAGCCCCGAACAGACAAACCAGACCCTGGATCTACAGAAACTCTCAGAGTTCAACACTGAGGCGGCAGCTGGATGTGGGCGGAGCTACAGCACCATCTGTCAACTGTCATCACAAAAAACACAAAAAGAAGAAAAAGAAGAAGAAAAGCTGACTGTTCGTGATAGTCATTAATTAGTAGTCATTAGTCATTAATATCTTTTATCCTGTACCTGCTTATCCAATCTAGTCTGCTGGAGCCAGCTGGCCATGGGCGAGAGGTGGGGTCCACCCTGAACTAGTCGCCAGCCTAGCACAGCCATTAGTGATATTATCTGTCTGTTACCAACATTAACTAACTGTTAACAATGTTAGCTGACTGTTAGCAACATTAGTTAACTGTTAGCAACGTTAACTGTTAGTGATGATAATAACAGTAATAATAACAATAGTACATTTTATTTGTAATGCACTTTACATTTCAACAATCTCAAACTGCTACAGAGCAGAATAATATGATACAATTAAAAGATAATTTAAACCAAAGACACTTGAAAGATTAAGTTTCAGAGGAGAACCTATAAAAGATATTTACCAATATACTTTACTAAAAAGATAGATTTTTAGTTCTTGTTTAAAAGCATCTGCAGTCTGTGGAGCCCTCAGGTGGTCAGGGAGGGCGTTACACAGCCTTGGACCTGCAGAGAAAAAAGGCTGATCGCCCATGGTGTGGAGCTTGGAGAGTGTTTTTGGTTGCAGAACGGAGGGAGCCAGGGGAAGCCTGAGGGTGAATAGTTCCTTGAGGTATTGGGGGACATATCCATGAAGGCAATGGTGGGTGAGGAGGGAGACCTTGTACTACATTCTGAGTGGGACAGGGAGCCAGTGAAGAGATTTCACAAAGGGGATAATGTGATCATATTTGCAGACTAGTTAGTTGTCTGTTAGCAACATTAGATGACTGTTAGTGATATTATCTGACTGTTAGCAACATTACCTAATTGTTAGCAGTATTATCTGACTGTGAGCAACATTAGCTGTTTGTGATAATAGCTGACTGTTAACCACATTAGCTAAATGTTAGTGATATCTGATTGTTTACAACATTAGCTAACTGTCAGCAATATTAGCTAACTTTTAGTGATATTAGCTAACTGTTAGCAACAGTAGCTGTTAGTGATATTTGCTGTAAGCAACATTAGCTATTAGTGACATTAGCTAAGTCTTATTGATATTACGACATGACAGGAAGAATTCTGAACCAACAAAAACCTCTGAAACCTTTCTAATGAAATAATATTCCATTTATTAGACCGTGAACAGTATTGCATCATTAAAAAGTTGTACAGAAATATTTAGGAAAATAAATTACCAAATACTTTAACAGTGAATAAAAACAGCTGGAACATAAATAAACTGAAGCAGCATTTACAGGTTTTTTGTTACCCGAAAAAGCTTTTGTCAAGAATATGAAACTGATCTGTACAGAGGAACATTTACAGCAGAGGAGGTCACAATAAAACAACACCCAACAGTTAAACCAGTGTCCATGAACACCTCCTGACACATTTGTTTGTCTTTGTTGTTCTTCATTGGGTAGAAACATTTCTCGGGTTTATCATTTGATTCCGCAACAAATATATTTTGTTGATCCTTAAGGTATTTTTATTTCTTAGTTCAGAATGGTCGTGTTTCCATTATCTCAAAATGATCCTTTGACATGCAGATTCCCCCTCTTTCATGGAGACCACCATCTTTGTGCGACCATGTTTTGATGGTAGCCCAGAATGTACAAACCAGCCCCTGGATCTGAGAAGATCCAGAGTCTGGTCTGGAGAAGAGAGACTTTCAGGGCTCAACACTGAAGCAGTTGGATGTGGGTGAAGCTGAACACTGTCTGTCAACTGCCATAACATAGAAACCCAAGAAGAAGAAGACAAGCTGACTGTTATCAACTATTAGCCAACTGTTAGTGACATTAGCCCACTGTTTGCAACTCTTAGTCGACTGTTACCAAAATTAGCTGACTGTTAGTAACATTAGCCAACTCTTTGCAATATTAGCTGACTGTTAGCAACTAGTAGCCGACTGTTAGCAACTATTAGCCGACTGTTGGTCAGCTGTTAGCAAAATTAGCTGACTGTTAGTGATATTAGCTGATGGTTAGCAACTATTAGCTGACTGTTAACTGGCTGTCAGTGAAATTTGCTGACTGTTAGCAACATTAGTTGTAGATCCTTGACGTGTTTCTATTTCTTAGCTTAAAATCAGAACACCTGTGAGTTCAAGTAACTTCAAAACTTCGCATGAAGATAAGGCGTCATGTTACAAGAAGAGTTTAAAGTTTTAGTCTGAAGGAGACAAATACTTTTATTTTACAAGAAAACATAAATTAAAAAAAAAAAAAAAGTTTAAAAACACAATATTTTTAAAAAGCTGCAGAGCTGAGGATTGAATTTCCCATGGCAGCAGACAGTTAGTGAATGCCTCATGGGCTGGTCTGAAAACTGTTGATCCAGGATTCTGAGTCTCAGCTTCAATCTCAGCTTCAATCTTAGCTTCAATCTTAGCTTCAGTCTCGGTCTCAGCTTCAGTCTCAGCTTTCTGTTAGCATGTTAGGATGTTAGCGTTAGCCTGCTGTGGCCCCAGCACGCCGTCGAAGAAGCAGTCCTCGTTGATCATGGAGGTCATGCTCTGAACACTGAAGTCTCTCTCAAGGAAACTGCCGAGGTCCAGTGGCTCCTCCCCTCCAGAGCTTCGGTGCAGACCACAGCTCTGCCTCTTGGTGACTCCCCGTTCAGTCCCGTCCTCCTCGGTAAAGTTGAGCCTCTGGAGCTGAGCCTCCAGATCACTGGTCAGGGAGCACAGTCTGCTTCTCTTCCCTCTGGTAGTGGCGGTGTGGGCTTGACTCGGCAGCAGAGGCTCCGAGCAGGTGTCTCCCTGGAGGCTGTCGGTGGGTCTGCAGCTCTGAGTCGTCCTCTGCTGCCGCCTCCTCTCCAGGGGAGACAGCCGGGTCCTCCTCAGGGAGCTGGAGGATGGCCGGTCTCTGAGGAGGAGGCGCAGAGCTTGCAGCACACCGGCCTTTGTCTCCACACCACTGCAACACACACACACAGTGACATTACACACAGTTACATCACACCGAGTACCAGCACAGGAACCTATTTCTGATTTTATACTATAAATGTGTGTGTGTGTTTGTGCGTGTGTGTAAATAAATGTACTCTCGCCCTCCAGCATGGTCTTGTGTGTCCGTCAAGCCCAGGTCCTCTGCAAGAGGCCTGAGAGTTTGGTGCAGCATCACCAGTGGCACCACTGATGCCTTCACTCCCCACATCTTCTCTTCCTGCTCTTTGAACCCTTTGAATTGCTCCAGCTTCACGTGTACTTCCTTCTGGATGCTGCTGTCACTGGAGATTGCTACATCAACCACTACCGTAGTCTTCTGCTACTTGTCCACCACCACTATGTCTGGCTGATTGGCTATTACAATCTTGTCTGTCTTGAGCAAAAAGTCCCACAGGATCTTGGAACGGTCATTCTCCATCACCTTTGGGCCGTCTCCCATCACCAACCCTGGGACTTTCAGTCCATACTCAGGACAGATGTTCCTGTACACACTGCCCGCTACCTGGTTGTGTCGCTCCAGGTATACTTTACCCTTCAGCTTGCCGGCTTCTTACAGGGGTTTTCTTGAACAGCCTGCATATGGGGTCCTGTCTGGTGTGGTAGACCCCAGCCTCTATGGATTGTGTGTTTAGGGCCTGTTCTTGGGCAGCCACGATTAGAGCCTCTGTACTGTCTTTCAGTCCAGTCTTTTCCAGCCACTGGTATGTTCCCTTGATGTCAGCCACTTATTGAACCTGTTGGTGGTACATGCCATGCAGGGGTTTGTCCTTCCATGATGGTTCTTCAGGCTCCTCTTCTGTATTGAGTTTCTCTTGCCTGAGGCATTCACTCAGCAGTTCGTAGTTGGGGCCATTTTCTTCATGTATGCCTCGAGACCTGCTGTTTCCTGCTGGATCATGGCTCTGACACTTCTCAACTCTTGGCCCTGCTCTTTTCACTTCATGTACAGCCTCAGGGTCCTGGACTTAGGGTGAAACCCTCCATGCATTGTGAGAAGCTTCCTTGTCTTAATGTCTACAGCTTCCAATGGCCAGGATATTATGCCAGCGGGGTATCAGATTACTGGCTCGGCATAGGTGTTAATGGCCCGGATCTTATTTTTGCCATTCAGCTGACTTTTCAGGACTTGCCTCACCCTCTGTTGGTACTTGGCTGTGGCTGACCTCCGAGCTGCCTCCTGATGGTTTCCATTTGTTTGTGGACTCCTCAGGATTTGTAGCTCTCTTGCACATCTGCAATGTTGCCTTCAGGTAGTTTGACCCCTTCGGTTGAGATTATCTTCTCTCTTCTAGTTACTATCCACCCATATATCTCTATTCCGGATGACATCCCGATGTCATTGCTGTTGATCCTTGTGAGGTGGATCAGAGAGTCAAGGTCACACTTATTCTTGGCGTACAGCTTGATGTCATCCATGGAGAAGAAGTGGTTGATGGTTGTTCCAATTCGGAAAGGGTAGCCAAAGCCCCTCTTGGTGATGATCTGGCTGAGGGGGATCAGGCCTATGCAGAACAACAGGGGGGGTAGAGCATCTTCTTGGTATATACCGCATTTGATGCTCACCTGTGCAACTGGCTTTTTTGTTTGAGCTATTTTGCCATCAAAAGCCCTTTTTCAGCACTGTTTTGCTGTTTTATAGAAGACAACCACTGTTCCGATATTTGAGGTGTCACTAAAGCAAAAAATAGAGTCTAGTATCGCTTTTTTTACCAAACAAGAACTGGTGCTACTTCTGGGCTGGTGCTACAGCTGGTGGTTAGTTGGTTCAGTTCCCGTTTTTCCTATGAACCGGTTTGCTTTTCCACTGGCAAGGAGCCAAGTTGGGGCCGCGTCACGTAAAGGTCAGTACGTCACTGCATAGGTAGCCGGTTCCCCAACAACCAGCCGCTAGCAAGCTAGCCGCTGTTAACAAACTACTGCTACCCTGTTACTATCAGTCCATGAAAAAATTATTTTTTTCAGCGGATATTCTGGTTACAACATGATTGAGTTAACAAAGCAGTGTTGCATTGCTATGTGTGGTATTTATTCAGTTTTGGGAAATCACAATGTCCTTCCTAGTCACAAATGACAGCGAAGAGCACCCTCGCTGTAATAATGCTTAAATGGAAGAGCTCATCGTGTGCATACAAGTGCTGTTCCTGGTTTTACAGTCTACACTGAGATTCAGAGCCAAAACCGTATTATCATTACTCTACTCTTCTAGTATCGCTAGTTGTGTGTTTCCACCTTTGCTCCCCAGCTCCTGGCGTAGTCGCTGCTTAGTCGGTGCTGAACTCTGGCCCAGCAAGGAAGTGGGGCCAGACTTAGCCCCAGTTTTAGCGGTTGGGGCCGGTTCTCGCGGTGGTGGAAACACAACAAACTGGGGCTCAGTTAGGAACTGACCCCGAACCAGCACTGGAACCAGCTTGGTGTAAAAGGGGTATAAGTCACTGATCTGCTTGAAAAGTCTCTTTTCACAAAAAGCTCATTTTCTCAGTTTTTTTTTTGGTAAAAAAAAAAGGGTTTTTAGTGAAACCAACCGATATTCAACTGTTGATTACTAAAGAATGGAACAAGGTAGACCACTGGCGGACCGGGGTGGTGGTCCCGCTTTTTAAGAAGGGAACCGGAGGGTGTGTTCCAACTATAGGAAGATCACACTCCTCAGCCTCCATGGCAAGGTCTATTCAGGGGCAGGAGAGTGATGCTGCATTTACACGAAGATATTGATGAAGATGAAGATGGCGTTCCTACCTGCTGCATAGCTGGAACACCATCTCTGGCCGTCCCTCTGCCTCCGACCTGCTGTGGACCAGCTCCCACATACACGGGTCCTCGGCGCCTGTGAACACAGCACGGGGTGGGGGTGTGAGGATGGTCAGGCTTGACTGTCATGGTGCCGGTGCCTCCTGCTGGAGGATCTACTAACACATTTCTCTGATTGGTCACTTACCTGCGCCATAGGTCGGTCTGACCTGAACCGCTGAGACTGGGATCAACCAGCGAAACCTGAAGGGGTCCAGATCAGCTGATCGGGAGGCGGGCTGTCAGACACACACACAGACACACATACACACAGTCCTGTGTTTGTTGATTTGTTTACATTTGAATCTCCATGATGACAACATGAAGACAACCAATCACGTCTCTAAACAAACCTCAGGAAGTTGAAGAGAAACCAGTAGAAATGAGTGAGCATGATGCCAGACACATAAAGAAGGAAGGAGCAGTTAACTATGTTCCTTCAGACTCTTACTTTGTATCAACAATATTTTACGTTTATGATTTTATATTCACGAGGTTCATATCTGTATTTATAATTACTGAGATCTGATCCTCCTCCTCCTCCTTCTCCTCCTGTACATTCTCTGGACTCCACCCACCTCTTCATCGTCTGAGCTACACAAACGTCCAACTGTCAGATGTTCTGCTCTTTCAGGACATTTAGACTTGGATTTTTCTATTTCTTCTACTTTTTTCTACTAATGTTCACTATAGAAGCGAATGGAGCGTCTTCAGTTCCCCTTCAACTGACTCTGAACTTTATACATGAAATTTCACGGTTATAATTTTATTCTTTTTCTGATTTTGTTTTTATTCTTGGCACGAATGAACTTCTCTTTGACATGAGCTGGTAACTGATGAAGGTGACTCACCATCCTCTTCTTCAGTTTGCAGTTCTGGCGGTAGACCAGGACCACGGCCTGTCGGAACACTGAGGAGACAGCGGCAGTCGTGTTATTGGTCGATTATCGACCTCCGGAGGCACACCTGTGCAGGTGAAACTGCCATGAACTCACCAAACAGTGTGAGCTCGGGATCCTTCCTCAGACGACCCAGAGACGGCGGCGGGTTCAGCCACAGTGCCGACGAGCGCACCAAGAACTCCCCCATCCAGATCTCAGGCACCTGCAGGAGGGAATG